>OX381718.1:45193580-45258510 GCA_947462335.1 Harmothoe impar | reverse complement strand
CTGCTTTTTAAGTATCCCCTTCAAGGGGTTTGAATTATGCTGGTCCCCCTGCTAATCCATAAGGTGATTGGGCACCAGGCAGGGTGTAGGAAGGGAAAGATGCGGGTTTGACTTCCTGAGAGGGCGTTAATGGAGTCTCGGTATGAGGGCGATCTGAGTACATGTTATCTATTTTCCTTTTATGCTCAAATATTGTACAATAATAAAAACCCAATTTTGTTTTTCCCCAGCCTCCTCTGCCTCCGACGACGACTGCATCTGACTGTGAAGATGGGGAGTGCGAGAAGAAATGGTCCATATTGACCATAGCAATCATTGCTGGGGTAGCTGGACTTGTGGTTCTAATAGTGGTCACCATCCTCATCTGTGCTTGTGTAAAACGCCGAAAGCGGAAGCTCAAGATATCTAAGAATGTGAAGCCCATCAAATGTACCCCAAGACAGGTAAGTAGGCATGTATGTTAAGGAGTGGTCATTTTAAACAACGGGGGGGATGGATTTTGGGGGGACCAACAAAATGTGGACCCCTTGAAAGGGTGGGACCAAGAAAATTTGGACCCTTCTTGAGGGGGGAAACCCCTTTTTAGTGAAAAGGCCAGCGCGCTACTATAGCTATAGGGGGGGGGTCTAAAAAGATTTCGACCCACTTGCGTGAAAATCCACCGACCCCCTCCTAGCTGTTGTTAAAAAATGACCACTCCCTTATGTATATGGGGTTGTGTTCCACTGGTACAAGCTGGTAAAGTTAATTACGGAAATTTTTCATTATGACCAAGGCAGCCTTTAGTAAATGCCCAGTGCAGCACTGGTGAGTTAATCGCCATAGCTGCATTCAGGCATCATGGCGATTAACGTTCTATTCAGTTATGTGAAGCTCCATTTGGGGTGGCTAAAGAATTTCCCCAGGGAGATATTACAATTACAGTATATACACTAAACTCTTTGTTAATTTGACACGTTTACCATAAATAAAGTTATACATCCAAACCCCCCCCCCCAAAAATCTAGCTGGTGATATGCTTTGTATTAAAATTTTAAAGAGATAATATCATCACTCAGGGATAATATTCTAACTTTCAGAATAACTCAGGGATAACTTCCAACTTTCAGAATAACTCAGGGATAATATTCTAACTTTCAAATTAACTCAGGGATAATCTTCTTACTTTCAGAGTGTGGAGGAGGGGAAAGAGGCCGGCGAGCAGCCTGAAGAGGATACTTACCTGATCGTGCTCCCAAATGAAGATCTCCCCTGCAGTACCAGCACCAGTAATGTCAATACACCCCCCACCACTGACACCATCTATGTTAATGTACCCAAGGAAGGCCAACATTCCCCTCGTCTACCAGCCAAAACACCCCCTGCACGACAAAGGTTCACTTTCAACGAAGTCCAGAAGAGCTCCGATCCTGAGGAAGTGGCTCGAACTGACTCGATTTATGTCAATGTACCGCATGATATGAGTGTGTCTCCGAGAAGCTCTAACCACCCAAGTCCTCCGATGGATGATGATGATAATAACGATGATGATGGTGATGATAACAGTAATGAGTCTGGCAGTGATGCTGATGAGTATGACTACCCTGGGGTTCCTTATGCTAAACCAATGGTGAGATTCATCACATTTTATATATATTCAAATGGTAAAACCGAAATTGGCAACCATAATGCTAAACCAAGCCTAAGTATCAACATCAATATAATACTGTGTGGTCCGATAGTCAGATAGTGGTACAGTGCTGCCCTCTGTCGTTAAATATATGAACTGTTTATATACACAGCTATGTACTGGATATGGTACAAGTGAGTCGCTGTATACGATTCATAAGCCAAGGACAGTAATACTCTAAGGCACCAGCGACAGATAATTACTATGGCATCTACGCCATATACACAGTGTAGGTCTATGGAGGTGAAACAGCCCTATCATATTCTGCTTAGGCCTCATTTTACAAAACCATTGTGCAAAATCTAGGCTGGCGTTTTGGGATCAGACCTATATCTTTTCTGCATGTCATAAGCTAAAGTTTGGTATAGGTGGCTAAATTTTAAGTGTCTCAAAGGACAGGTCGATGGCGGTCGATATTGGAATTTCAGAAATGTGCCTGGTGCTTTAGGGTAGTGACCTCATACATGTTCCTCATGAAATTGTTTTTCAGAAAGGGAAAACTCAAATGTGAAAATTTCAAGCAATCTATCTCTAAATATTATATAATTTGCAGATGTTCTATTCGGCAATAATTATGCCAGGAATAAGGTGAAGAGGATTAGCTTTTAAAATTTTATTATTGCCACAATACAGCTTCAATAAGAGCTCATGTTAAAATAATATGTAGAATAATCCTCGCGTTGTGATGTATCTATTGTTGAATCTGGGATGGTGGGTGGGTAAGTCGTCTGCTTCTCACTGCTGCTGGGGTGGTGACTGCCATCCACACGGCCCTGCAGTTCTATTTATAGCTTCCTCACGGGTAGTGGCAGTGTGCCAGTGTGATGCACAGTGTCTGAGCTATAGAGTTGGCAGTGGTGCTCCCTGCACATGGGAGTAAGACCCAAGATTTAGACATGCCAGAGCCTCTTGTATGTATGTGGATTACATATTATTCTGAGTAGCGGATTAGATGTGCACCTCAAGCCTGGTCAAAAACAATATACATTATTCATTATGTTTATATTTAACAAAATACCACACAATTTCACGTTAATAAACATGTTCAAACTTAATTTTCTTTACAGAAAGAGGCTAAGGCAAAGGCTACTTCTCCTAAACATCAGGCTGATGCTCAACAGACTCACAGCCGACAGAGGGGGCGAGCTCCAGCCGTACCAAGCCCCGGCCAGGACATCTACTCGCCAGTCTACGAAGAGCGAAACATGGCTCGCGGGGTAAACTTCCCTTCATCGCCCAAAATAGGTAGTCCTCGTAGCCCGAAGGTCACAAGTGACCATGTTTATGGCAATGTGCCTTTTACCAAGGGCTCCAGATCGCCCTCCGCTCCAGATATGCAGAAGATGATGCAGCATCGGCTCTCACCGCCTGGCTATCTGCCTATGACGGGTAGTGAAGGGAGGCTCACCAGTTTCCAGTTTGCTAGGGACACTGCAGAGGATGATGAACTGTATGTTAATGGTGATCCGCAGATTTATGTCAATGCGTAATAACATCAATAAAATCCACTGCTTCACCATCATGGTACGGGATAATATTATATCTAATCAAAAATCGATCAAAAATCGATACAAAAACTTTTACAAGAACTCAACATTCATTGCTGAATGTGGTTAAGAAGTTGTGTTTTGTTTTGTTTTTTAAAAGGGGAGGGGGAGATTTGGACTACTTGAAGTGGGGAGGGACAAAACATTACTAGGACAGTGATACGCTGGGGTCCTTGTCACATGCTATTTTTCTGTGTTTTTTTTTTACTGTTTATCTGATGTAAATATGTGCAATATTATATTACAATTGTGATGACTATTATATAGTGATATATACCGTATTTTCCCATTTGTATAAGCCGGGCCCCGAATACCAGCCTGCCCCGTTTAAGACATAAACCAGGTCAAAAGTGGCACTAGGTCTTATATAAGCCGGAGCCCAAATATAAGCATGGTCAATGAAAGCAACTCCAATACGATTTCTTCAGGAGGGAAAAACTTTACTTCTAATCAGAATATCTTTACAATTCCTACGTGTAAATGAAGCCAATGTACAAGCCCTTAATCTGGAGACACTTTAGAGAAAGACAACGTTTAGATTCATAATGATATCATTAGAAATATCAAGAAAAATGTAAATTATTGAGTATTTACAAGAATTTTAGACAGACTGTCGAGTGGGTCATTGAATAAAAGACGTTAAGGAGATGAAAACAAAATGTAAGCCTGCCTCGAATATGAGCCATCCCCATTTATAAGCCGGGTCAATTCCCCGTTTGATATCAGTATAAGCCCGGTCTTGTAAATGGGGAAATACGGTAGACAGAGGTCCTCTGGAATTGATCCAATCTTCACTGCTGGTAGTCAGATCGTGTCATATTGAAATATGATACGATCTCAACAAGTCAAGAAATATTAATTCTTTATTTAGATCAATCGTTTATTTTTCATGTATCGTATTTTTCATGTTGATATTGATTGATAACAATCATATTTTTGATGACATCACACTGCATAATGTGACCATAGATATACAGTTTCTGAACACACCTATGTTAATTGATGGACAGATTTCTAACAGTTATGAAAACATGTCGAAGACGATTGGGCAGAACCTATCCTTGACTAGTAATACCAAATAAATGTAATCCGGTGCTTTCTTCTGTCCAATATAATTATACTGTCGTCAAAATCCATTTACCACACATTTTTTTTGTATTTTGTAAGATTTGCGATATTTACTCCATTCAACCATAATACATGTAGATGTAGATCATGCATTCCATCAAAATATGTTTCTCTCTATAGATATATAGAAAGAGAGCGATAGGATTGTTCTCAATTGACCTCAAATTCATGTAATCGATGTAAATATAAATGATGATAAACTGTTACGTTATGTATCATGGAGCACCACTTGTAAGAGAGTATACCGAAGTGAAACAAAATAAATGTAGTCAGACGTAAAAGATACGCATAATACATATGAAAAGTGTGTGTGTCAATAGGGTTCTAAGCCCCCCCCCCCCCCCTGTGGAACTGTACCCCCCCCCCCTCCCAGAAATCCCCTCCCCCTCCTTTGGAATTCTCCCACACCGATTTTTTTTCTCCCTGGCCTTACTAGTTAGATACTTTATTACAGGTTCCCACGTCATTATTTTTGGATAATAGAGTGGTCTATTAATGAATGTAGCTGGAGCTCTGTCCCCGCACCCTTTTTTTCTTGTTTCACCCTCATATCCCCTTCTTTTCTACCAGCAAACCTGATTACCTTAATCCTATGATAGAAGGAGGGAGAATTCCGGATGGGAAATTTCCAGAGGGGGGGGGGGGATTCCGAGGGGTGAGAATTCCGATGGGGGGATTCCAGGGGGGGGGGGAGAGATCACCTGATATCTGTCGATAATGACATTATAATAAACTATTGTATATAGATGTATGACATTAGCTTTACCTATTTATACAATGAATTCCCTATTCCTAATGTACCTAATGTATCTACCCGCATTCACCAGTGTTCACAACTTTTAGTACATAGACGTCATACAGTAATTCTATACACACAAAAAGGAATATTTTACGCTGAATAAATCATATTGTTTAAGCCACTCCAAAAAATAAAATGGTTTCTCATCACCGCACGCATCATAAAAATCAGGTTTTGGGGGGAAACTTTTTTTGCCAAATTTTGCTGAAGAACTTCATAAAAATGGACAAAATTGGCCATATTTGGTATCAGATTAAAACTAATAATGCTAGCAGTGCAGTGGTATAGAAATGACTTACATTTTCTCCACCTTTAAAGATCCATTAATTCTTAACCAATAAAATAACAGTTTAGCCTGCGGGGACAATATCAAGTCAAATTGATGGTGCAACAACCCCATGTTACTTGTACGAGGGATGGCGCAACAAGTTGATCGTCTAAATACCTCTCATATTGATTATGGTCAATGCAACTTACTAGTCTTGGGTCAAGCCTAAGACAGTGATTCGAAAGTGGACGCCTCATCTGATGATGTGAATCCCACAGAGAAGTTGTCTGATCATCACTCCCCTGCTGGAGACGCCTTGTCCATGATTCGGCGTTTCTACACCAGAGGGCAGACCAGTGGCACAGATGCACCAGCAACATGGTCCAAGATATAATAATTATAAGGGCGGTACAAGTGTAGCCTTTATTACATTAATGGTCCAACCATAATATGGTGTTCGATAATTACCGGCACAAAACAGGGTACCACCAACCCTCCCCCCACCCCCCCCCCGAAAAAAAATGATACAAAATTATTCAAATATTAAAAAAGGTGGGGGGGGGGGGGGGTGAGTCATAATATCATATCAAATTGTCTCAAAACGCAATCCCTTTAGAAACATAAAATACGGTGCTATTATAATCGCTTAAAATGATAACAATTTTGTGGGTGCAGGTATACCACTGATTTAGACGCATATGAAGAAGAGACTAAAAGTGGTGTCTTCCCACTAGTTAGCCAGGCTGCCATCTATTAACTTAAGTGGGATAAAACTGAACATTTATTTTGACAGAGTTAATAGAGAAAGGGAAAGAGAGAAATTTTCCTTCTTTATGAACATTCAACGTGACGTGGGTGAGTTTGAGTTGACCTACTGTACTCATATTTACAACGAGGCACCGTTCATTAACATACTATTGCAGCAGAGTAGGCCTGGCAGCAGAGGGACCATTCACAAATGACGTCACCGACATGGGGATGTGCATAGGGGGTGGGGATCTTTGAGTATAGTGAAGAAAAAGGACCTGGCCATACGTTTCCATAGGTCAATATGCCCAATAATTGGGCGTCTTGAAAAAAGTCAAAGTAGTTGACGTCATTTTGTGAACGTTCCGATTATCTATGAATGCTACCGGTGACGATAACTCCAGTTTATAAAACTCAACAAAGCATACAATAACAAACCTAGCAGACACTCACATTATGATAACAAACTGTTCCAGGGGGAGGGGGAATGTGAAAACAATATAATATAGTTAGAGGGGGATGTTAAATCGCTGGGGGAGGGGTCATAGGGGGTAGTTAACAGAAACAGGGGGCGCTCCAGAAGGGCTCAAACTGTCTGGATAGGTCTCATGTGCATGTGTTATGGCAGTATACTAGTAGGGACTTGGTTGTATGGAAGCAAATGCGGGGGGGGGGGTCACGGGGATTCGAAATTATTTTTTTGTAATTCCCCGTTTTTTTATTACTCAAATGCATAATTTGAGCCTGTCCCCGAAGAAAAGTAGATTTATCCCTCCTTCCCCCAGTATAGTTTGAGAGGAAGCGAAAAATGTTGAGCACCTCTTCCATGTTATTAAACCACCATCATGACATTTATCCTGTGTATACATAGTGGTAGCCAGAAGGATGGCAACATAAGGGAACGGTCACAAATAACGTCGCCGGCTTGGGATAGGGGGGTCTTTGAGTTTAGTGAAACATGACCCGAGCCATACATTTCTATAGACTAATTTGCCGAAAACGGTGACATGCAGTGGGTGGGTCTTGTAAAAGGTCTAAAAAATTTGTGAATGTTCCCTTACACTCACTGAGATGTTGCATTAATCGGATAATGGTAGTTGACAATGGCGTTTGCATTTGATAATGTTTTTCTAAAATAGTTACTATGTCACAAACACTGTAAAAACAAATGGGGTGGGGATACAACACGACTGGGTATCACTGGTAACTGGGTGTCTGAATTCTAACCGTAATCAGTATTTATACCCTCCACTCTCTTGGCCATGTGGTACAGTAATATTGGGCCAAATATGATACAACCTTGGAGGAACTTAGAACTCATTCAGGAATATGCCTGTCAAAAACTCTTCACACAACATTCATTGGGCCACCGCTGTTACCTCCAACGTTGGTCAAACAACAGAAACAAATTGATGCCATCATGGTACATCATGGGCCATGCACACTGACCACCAATGTTCCAGGATGTGGGCATAATCTGTTATGGACATGCTGGAGCATGTGGAAAAAACGGGGCACAACAGGACAAAAGTATGTTTTGCTTCCACCCCCCCCCCCCCCCACACACACACACACACTAACACTTTTGGAAATAAGGAAATTGTAGAGTCTGAATGTCCCAGAATTAGTTCAGTTTGATCATTTTCTTTGGCCGAAACTTACAAGTTATACCCAATGTATTCACTCAATTATTCTGTATTATATGAATCGTTATAGATCTCTAGATCTGGAGTTCAAGTTAGGTCATTCATGAAAGACCTGACACATGTAGTGACTATCGGTAAAATTGATACACAGTCGATGCACAGCGTGAGATCTCTCGACAAACCTGCGTGAAACCACTCAGAGAACACCAATCTAAAGGTAGAATTCCAAAATATTCCCATTGTCATAGGCCTGAGACACCCAGACTGACTCAACCAACACTCGACAAGGCACATCTCCCTTTTGTGAGCTGGATCCCCCTAACTTCAAAATTCAGCCAACCCTGTTTGGCGAGCATGAGCACAGAAAAAAGGAAGGGAGTCCATTCTGGAGTCAAAACCGAGTCTAGCCGAGCTCCCTTGACTCAGTTTAACAGGGAGTCAACCTCAATTGGACTCTCTTAATGGGCAAAGGGAATCTGGAAATGCAGAATGGGAGTCACAAACACACAGAAAAAATCCAGAGTCGGCAAACCTGTCACTGCCTTTTCAATTTGACAAGGAGAGGGGCTGGCAAGCAAACCTCTTCAGTTAGAGACCCATCTAGAGCTACCTGGCATACGCCAGCCCCTAAACTTGTCTAGAGGGTAATTCACCATTCTCCCTGCAGGTGGCATTACCTAGCAGAAATGTGTACCCTTGGTAACAAATTGATTAATTACTATGTTGATATAATACTGAGTATTACAATACATACCGTAAAACCTCGCGTATAAGCCTAACTCGGGTATAAGCCGCACCCCCGACTTTGGGCCGATCCCTATAAGCCGCACAGGCACTCTGAATGATACCTGAGAAAAACTCTTGTATTAGCCGCACCCCTTACTTTGGCCTGAGGGTTTGAACCACACTTAGTACCAGGGGCCTCCTGGTGACCCGTGAGGCCTCCTGGCGGCCTGTGGGACCTCCATGTGTCCCCAACAGTGTCACGTTTCTCAGCTTTATCACACCCAGAGGTGTCTGGTGGGGGGGGGGGGCGGTTGCTACACTCCGAGGTGTTATAACAATGCCGAGCACACACATCCCCCCCACCCCATACACATAGGCTTAGTATGTGTAATGACAATGTAATGCCGTGGCTGTTTGGGCCATTTCAAGGCATCTTTGAAATCAAAAATCGGAAAAACTCGCGTATAAGCCACACCCTGACTTTGGCCTGATTCTATAAGCCGCACTGGCGATCTGACTCGCTGTACTAGCGCGGCTTCTACGCGAGGTTTTAACGGTATATGTTAATATGGGAGGATTATGTGAAGTATCTAGGGAAAAGTAAGATAATGTAAAGAATGCATACTTTTACAACATTTTAAAAAATAGAGCACATGTGTAGAATGAAGACACCTCTTTTGTGTCTTTCACCAGGGCACAAGTAGGTGCATGCACCTTATATTGGTATTATACACACACAAGCCTACAGTCCATTGCTGGAGAGTAGCCGATCTCAGTAAAGACTTGTGATACATTATGTGAACCCTTGGTGGCATTAGTGTATTAAATATCACTTCTATATGTGGTTATGTATTTAAACAAAGTGATAAAATAATCTTGTCATCTGGAACCAGACCAGACTCAGACATTTGAAACCCTAGACCTACCACCCTTAGCAATGATGAGCCCCAGCTGTGGCTAATCTAGGCCTGCATCAACTATCTGAGTTTGACGACCTTGACAAGTCTAGGGTTGTCTTGTGGGATGGTAACCTGGCAGGTTGTCAATTTGACGAGTTGAAGCTAGTTGATTCTATGCTGTTCACTTAGAAGACCCTAGGGTTGTCTTGTAAGACGACCTTATGGACTCCAGAGCTCTCCAGAGTTTTTCAGTGCAGTTGATTCTAATTATGCCCTGCTACGTGGTAGCACTATGCCCAAAGTGGTACTAACCCAGAGGACTCACATCTATATAGGGGAGGGAGGGGCACATTGACCACCTGGGCACATTGAACCACATACTCTCTTTGCTTTTCCTTGGGGAATTTTTCAGCAGGTTGCCTACCATATTACCCCCCTTATATAGACAGTTCAGAGCAGGAACATCATATCCATTTTCCGATGCTGAGGAGAAGCTCGACAACATGAAAGATTTAAGCCATCGAAAGTAAAATTTGCGATTGTTAAACTTTTTTTCTTATCAGTCCAGGCCCTCACGACGGCCATCTCTTACATCAACCTGTTACGTAACCTACACTAGGCCCTTGTACATCTCATTTTCTCAGTCTCCTGGGTACCACAGGTGCTCTGGTGTAGGGTTTCACTGTCCACATGTTGGATAGTAGATTGACTGTGATGGGACGGACTGTTATGTTGTTACAAAACATTGCTGGCCTAAGATCTATATGGAGGTCAAAGTATATATCTGAATGCTTGTGTAGAACTTGATTTTAATCCTGAAGGTGTTATGTAATATGAATTAAATCAACCTTATCTATGATGGTCCGCATTGGGTACATTGAACCACAAAAATTGGGGCACCTTGAACCATGCTCAAAGTACCCAAATCTCTGCCTTGAAGGACTAGTTCCATTATTTACAACATACGTGCCTGTGCAATGCATAGAGGGACAAAGTATCACCACTTTTCACCAGAGGGCAGAATTTCTTACGGTCCCCTTGTCAGCTTGTAGGCAATAGCTGAGATGATATTGCTCAGTTCCATCTCTCCGGGTCAACCATAGGCTAACCCAACAGGTGGGCCTATGGGTTAAACCACCCATAGTTCATTGGAACTAAGCTACACAGAAAGAAACACAATATCAATATACACTGTGGTTATACAAGTGCAATAGAATACATGCTTTGTTGGTTGTAGTAACAAATTATTTCTTAGCATATTCATAGTGTGTTTATTCTCAGATGTATCATTTCTCAGAAGCAGAACACCCTGTTATATCATAATAGAATATAATTAAATATTTATATGGCACAAGCAAATAGCAGCAATCCTCTGAAGATGGTTTATATTAACCTCAAGGAAAATGTGTAAGACTCTAACCCAGTGACTAAACTAGAAGCTATAACTTAATGATTTGTATGCATTAAATATGTATTTTTCATATTCAATCCTATGCAAAAGTAACAATAGCAAGTATTTCCACCTTAACTTTCAATAATGAATCCATATTGCTGATTGTTTGAACCATTCAATATATGTGGCACAAAGTGCCTCAGTTGGTGGGTCAACCTGCCCAGGGCATGGGGCACATTGAACCACTCAACGATTTTATTTTCAAAAAATCAAAAGAAATACAACAAATGACCATACTTGCTTTGCCATGGGTTGCCACAGTCTATACGAAAACCTTTTCACCCAGCAGGACATTCGGTCCTGCAGAAATTTCTTTTTGCAGGCACAGCTTCATTTTTGCAGGCCCGGATATTGGTGTGCAATCTTTAAGATTTAAGAATTAAGTATAAAGCAAGTGTTCATACTGATAGCATTACATGAATAGGGTTCCTCAGTATGCTACAATAACATTCATCATTTTAATATATAAACTACTGAAGAACATTAAAGAAAATATCCAAGCTTTCTGTTTTACACTGTAGAAACCTTAGTAATGGTTAGATTTACAAGCCGTAAAAAATGGCATGTAGGCAAGGATCTCTGGATTACAGCCTGACATTTGGGCAGGCAGAAGCAGCCTTTCTGCAGAACTGGCAGGCTTTTTGCCGGCTATAGCTGGTGTCCGGCAGGATTTCGTATAGACTGTTGCCATATAGCGCAATGATATAAGGTAACTGCTAGATACAAAATCAAAGTTCAGATGATCTTGATAAAGTCAGGAAAAAAATAAAAGTGCATAAGTGGCACAACGTGCCCCTCTCTCCCCTTTCCATATAAACTCATGAAAATTACTCCTAGTATGAATGGCTATAACATGGGCACTTAGTGATAGCTCTTCATTTAATAAAATGTGGATCAACAAGGGAAAAGGGACCTTCGCGGGGGATTTTTAGTACCAACTTTGGCCACCAGGGGGCTATATATAGCCAACAATGTTCAAAATATCATAAAAATTGTTCTATACTACTTTTTGATGGAGAATATAATAAGCTACTTTAGAAAATTCCAACTTTAGTGGAAACCTTCCATATTTGGAAGGTAAAAAGAACGTTTTTGGGCCTAAATTGATGCTTTTGCACTTCTTGGTTGCCATGGAAACATAATTTTCATTCTAAATTGAGTTTTTCAATAAATTGATGATTACAGGCCCCACAAAGATTTCTATGCTGAAAACTGAATGCAAATCCCATTTTGAGATCAAAAGCTGTGACCAAATGTTTGAAAAAGTTTGGATATTTGGGAATTTTCATAATTATGCTAATTAGATAGAGATATCTCTAAAACAAAGTAAGATAGAGCTTATTGGCATTTGAGATTGGACAATGCCCACACATATTCAAGGAGCCAGTTCTCAAAAACTAGAAGTGGTATCTGCTAATGAAATATATCACTGGAAAGCTGATGACCTCAATTTTATTATTGAGTTTAACCTTTGGAGGACCCTTTTCCCTCGACTGTCCACAAATAATTAAGTGCTGGTTCATAATTCTAGCATAACTATGATATCTTAGGTATACGACCTTCCATAGACATCCAGTTTGTCGAAATACAAGAAAGTTAAATCCACAGCAAGTAAGATGTTCATTCATATTGACTAATGTGCATTGAGCCATCTTGAATATCCCTTTTAGGCATTGCACCAATATAATGTGGAGAGATAAGCCCTGGTAACACTCAGCCATTAAACCTATTATAAAGAGCAAAAGCGACTGCACATTACCAATACAAGAGATGTATTACTCCCATCATAAAGGAGTCAAATATAAGCTAGACTCCCTTTACATAGAGAGTCAGAGATGAGTTGGACTACCTATCTTATTAAAAGGGAGTCATTCTGAAAGCAACACCTGGACTCCCTTAAGGGAGTCACAGTGACCCTCTTAAGGGAGTCACAATGACTCTCTTAAGACGTAGTGTTGACTCCCTTTCAGTCACAAAGGGGGTCATTCTAAAAGCAAGACATGGACCCCCTTTCTGACTCCCTTTCTTTTCTGTGTGAGGTCAATACTAGCAACTGGGAATATGTTGGTTAAACATTACATTTCCGAAAGAAAATCATCTGAGTGATTGCCAAGAGTGACGCAAGATAAGATTTTATATAATGCTCTTTACCAACATTGGGCAATTGTTGGCAATGACGGTTGCATTTGTGTCAAATGGCCAACATTTAAGCCCCTGTCCACCCCCCCCCCCCCCCCACCCCCGTTCTGAGCCCACTGGGTGACGATACATCTCCCTCCCTGTCTGGCCCGTCATCCATCCCGCTGATTGACAGCTGTCACTCATGGGACAGGCCCCGCCCCCTGGTACCTCAGTGGCAGTAGCAGTTGTAGGAAGCCCCCACCACAGAGGGCGCCACTTGAGTGGACACTTGATCCCGTGACCGGGGTCCACCACTACCGACAGGGCCTTCTGAGCATGCCCCCCCCCCCCCCCCCCACACACACACCTCTTCTCGCCCACCCATTCACTCACTCCCCTCACTCACGCATTGTCTATGACTCGGGCTGAATATATATAGAATATCGACCAGCCAGTGTATGTCCACTGTGTCCTCAAACTCACACCAGAGCAGCTCATCTAGTTTACAGTTACAAAGTTTATTATTCTGTATGATTGGAAAGTGAGTTGATCTTCTCTTCCAGACTGACCCCCCTACTATAGGGCCCTCCTACTCCTGTCCTCTGCCACCATCACACATTGGTTTCACACCCTCTCCACACACTCACACACACAGGAGGAAGTCAGGTTGTGCTGGAGGGACAACCCTGGAGGAGGAATCCGCAAACTCACACGAGGAACTTTTATAAGACTTATTATAATATAAATACGTAAATAATACATACAAAGGAGTGAAGTGCCCTTTGGTTTGGACCTGTTCTTGCTGGTCTGTCTTGCTGTCAGATACAATACCTTTCCACCCTGGAGGACGTGCCTACACCTGGAGACAATCTAGCACCAGGAGTGTGACCCCCGGCCACTTGTTTACATATAAGGAAGGTGAGTAATGGTTACAAATTAATACTTTACACAAAAAAAATGTATTGGCATGCCATGTGAACACATAAATGAGTTTGTCGTCCGACATATTCTAAGAATAGATGTGATCTTTTTTTTCATTGGTAACTTTTAGTTAATTTTATAATTTTTTTTATAAATAACTCTCCAAAATGGTGGAATTTTGGGGTTGTGGCGAGAAAGGTTTTTTTAACAAAACAAAATTTTCTAAGTGAATATGTATTTTGATAATGAACTCTTCATGCGGCCCATTCAAATGCATGTGGGTAGTGGACGATAACCTCAAATCTTAGTTCCCATGACCTTACATTAAAAGGCAGTGCATGCACCTGCATACAATACATTTATTCAAGGGTGAAAACATTTTTGTAAATTGTTGTTATAAAGAAAATGTATTTGAGACCAACTTCACATGGATCCTGATTATGAGATAGTGTCGTTAGGCAAATGTTCCTGTAAAAAGTATTCGAGACTCTTTTTATATAAATCCACAGCCACTTGATGGGAAAGGCCCTCCAGGGAAAAATCAACTTCAAAGTAATAACTGGGGATCTACAAAGATGCTCTACAAAGACGTACAACGTTAGGATGTATTTTAAGTCTTGAAAGAGAGCTTCCTCAATATAGAATACAACTTATTTTCAAATATGCATGGCAATATATACCATATATGTCTCTTTGTTTCAAAAATTTCATAATACATGTATACGATTATCAGGATAGTGATCCTTGGGGACCCTCATAGTATGAATTGAAATATATAATGTTACCATTCCTTAGAATCACCCGAGTAATTATGACTGGGACCATACGACGACGTGCATGTATGTGCAGTATGAAATATTGAAAAGAAATTAACAAAATGCATACAAAGTTCATCTTTGATTTATCCCATTTGAAAATAGATAATTATTATATTCTAGATCAATGAAAAATCCAGAATGAGACCTGGATTATGAAATAGTGGTCACATGTCGGGACAACCTCAGAACCCAGACTCTGTCTAGACGTAGGAGTCTGTCTCATTCCTTCATAAAATACATCAACCCTACTTTTGTCAGACAAAGTGTGCCTCTTATCGTCTGGACAGGTCGTATGTGTGTGTGTGTGTGGAGGGGGGTGGGGGGTATCGCTCCAGTTAATCCAATTACAGGAGCCATAACATAGTGAGTAATTCTTAAAGGATTCTTTAAAAAAAAATCGAAATCAAAATAATAATGAAACCCATCTTATTATGCCTGCTGCCCCTAGACGTCTAGACAGCTGACAGCGCACCCAAACACCAATGAGAGCTTCCGTGTGGCATAACATTGTTAACCCTTTAAGGGCGGCATACTGCTTTAATCTACTTGGTCGTCATGGAGCATGAATGTACACCCCGATGTGCGCATCCGTATGAGTCTACACACGCTAGAGCTGCATTACAGCATCATGCTAAGCAACCCTTGTGGAGTTTATCAATGATGCTTGAATGCAGCTCGGGCACGTTACTCAGTCAGCAGGGCTGCATTCATGCATCATGACAACAGAGAGCATATTAAATTAAATGACAATGCGACCGTTAAAGGGCTAATCATCATGAATTGTGTTGACAAATTCTCAGGTTTGGAGGCAACAGGATCTGTTTTTGTTTAGCCCTTTGAGGACCGCATGGTGCCTCGATCAATGTCCTTTTTGTAATATGCCATGGCGCTGCTTTGCCGCATCATGCCAATCCTATGGGAGTGTATCAGCACGTTAATGCAGTAATGTCTGATAGTCTACTCGCGAGGGCTGCATTCATGCATCATGATGACAAAGGGGTTGGTATATTTTAGCACTATGCGGCCTTCAAAGGGTTAAGCATGCGTGGTATACATATGGGAATAGAAGATTGATTCATTGAAGCACTATGCTGCCATTAAAAGGTTAACACATGTAGACGAGTCATGTCATCATATAGCCGATCACTGGGTCATTCTGGATGTCATGATCTAGATGTTAAATTTATCTCCAATGTAGTCGAAACATTCGTGATACGACGAGCCATGAGGTAAATAATAAAACAGTTCTCAACAGGGTGTATGACAACTAGGTTTGTCAAAACAAAACAAAAAATGAAAATAATATTTTACAATACAGTAGACTATAGAGGACTGTAATAGGAGAGTATAATAATCATAAATGAAGGGGTGGGGTAAAAGGTATACTATTATAGGTAGATCACGATCTCCCACATAAATGTTCTCAATATAAGTCTGGGTTTGGTGTGATGTACTCACATATCATGATATAAACTGAAACCGGTTATAATGAGTCAATACAGTGTATATTACAGTTTTGCCTTTGCCTAGGGAACGTTCATAAATGACGTTACTGGTATAAATATTTTACAACGACAAACTCCCAAATCGGGAAGAAATGTTAGGTTCGACCGTTTTTTTGTAATCCACGGTCGGGTTGCCTGAAACGCTTATTTTCTCTTTATGTTTTGCCTAAAGTATAAAAATGCATGTTATCGCAATTGTACTTCAGTCCTCGGTGGTAGGGACATTAGTTTGTGAAATATGTCAGCATGGCTTCAGCAGCCCTGTGGTCTGGGGACCCGGGTCTCTAGAGGAAGGCAGGTTGACTAACTTTACAGTTGCATGTACTATTGTCATTATCGTGTCAACATCTGAGACCTCTGCTATAGTACAGCTTGGCACTTATGGCTCCCGAACCTGAGGCACCACAGAAGTAATGATGCCCGATCTAGTTACCCCCCCCCCCTCCCCCTGTCTTCCCAACCCTACCACCGTCTCACCACTCATAACCATAGACACCCTCCGGACGCTGTGGTGTAGAGAGCATTAAGAAAGGCAAATATGTCAACCAGACCCTAAGATAGCATAACGGTCACTGCCGGACGTGTCAACTCAAGGCGTGAAACGTCACAACTGCGGCTGTCACATCACATATTCATTAATACCCGACCTCAACTCCCACAAAACTCTCCCTGATAAGGTGAATAACCCTTTAAGGGCCGTATGGGGATTTAATGTGCCACGCCCTTGCCTTGGTCGTCATGAAGCATGAATGCAGCACTGGCTGGAATAACTCGCCAGCGGTGCAATCATGCATCATTCTGACCCTACGGGGTAGATGATACACTCTCGATTATGCTTCAATGTAGTGCTGGTGAGTTACTCGCCGGCTGAGAATTGGTGCATCATGACGAATGAATGTTCCCGCTAGGCATCGTGCCGTTCTTAAAGGGTTAATACTTTAGTACCCACCTCCCTATCCACTGTTTCCCCCGTCAGCGGAAGCGATACACGCGTCCTCACAGATAGGGTGCACTAGAGCTGGGAACTCCAACTGAGAATTACCTTATGCTAATTAGAAGGGTGCGAGAATACAAATTTGCATATCTGTCAGCCAAGCCTCGCTCTGATAATGTGACGTCAAATGTCGTCTGCCACTTGGATGACTTCCACATCACTCTCCAAGCCGATTCTAAGTTAATTAACCCCAGGGGGTGTAGGTGTAGAATATAGGATTTGGTGGGGGGGGGGGGGGGAGAGAACATTTTATTTCCGCCTTCTGTACAAAAGTTCAATGACTAATTTCACATAACACATTAACCAGGCCCTATATATATGTAGATAAAAGTTGTTTTTGAAATTAGAATATGCATCTCTCTTTGCTAGATGTATGCTCTGTTTGCAAATTTTAATTCAAAATCAACAGCAATCACATTGAATTGGGGGTGGGGGAGTTAGATCTCACTTCTGCCACTTGAAAGTTGGGGACCGTCAGGTTTTGGACGTTGCTCAAGACCACTCCTCACTCTCTTGTCATTTGCTTTTGCAAATCTGCCTGCATGCCAGTTTAGGGGAAATCTTTAGGATATTTAACCTTGGAAGCCAAAACACTTTAATCAGATTTCTGTATATATAGTTGGGAGGTGGGATTGATCAGCAGATGTGCCCGGAGAGTGACAAGCCAAAAGGTGCCAGTTGGTGGAGATTGTATCACCTGACCTGAGGGACTCAGTCCTAGCAGGGGCCCACGGGAAGGTGGGCGATAACAGGAGAAACAAGCAGGTTGGGCGATAATAGGGTGATTTACCGATGGGAGGGCAGTGGTCCTGAGCTCCTCCTGTTACTATGGTGCGGTGGGGAGTAGCTCAGTAACGAGGCTGTTATCACGTGGTTAATTACTCTTATGTAGAGGGGTATCAGTCAGGTGGTTTAGTGGGAGGGGAGGGGGGAGGGGGATGGTGGGAAACCTAACTGTAGGGTGTAGGATCTCCACCACGATCTCCACACCCTTCATAATTAACGTGGGTAAGTCACTACCTCAGCTCAGCTCACCTGGGGGTAGCATTACTGGTGGTGGTGGTGGTGGGGGGGGGGGGGGGGGGTGGCGAGAGTAAAATGGAAACAAATGAATTACTAGTAGGCCAAAAAAGAGGTGTGTTTCAGGCTGGGGTTTCAGGCAGCTTCAAAACTTTAAATATTGATAATTATGTTTCTACATTTTAGAAAATTTCTGGTCATGATGAATAAGCTACCACTGATTTCAGTGGCCTAATGAATTGTCTGACCTCAGGAAATTGCTTCATCCTGCTGACCCACGGGTTGATAGGCGATTTGAGAATCAATCCAGTACATTGTACTTTAATTTTTTTTTTAAATAAAACACATTTGGCCTGCTATGTATACATGACCTATAATGAAACTGGCTAGCCATTGGGGCAGCTGAAACAAGGGTGCATAACTTCATAAGGACACTTGTGTGCATTAATAATAATGTACACATTAATCTAGGACATGAATAGACTACTTAAGCGGGTCATATAATGTCATATAAAGACGTAGTATCTAACAGCCCTTGTCGCGGTACCAAACCAGTCCTGTGGTGAAAGTAGCCTACATTCCTTTAGTCACATAAAAATCCATGAAAAATAAGAAGCAAACTCACATCACCCAGCTGGTAACAAGAAAAGAAACATACTAGTAATCAATGCTTAAAAACAAATAAATAACCAAAAACTCCCCTCAGTGGCGTCAATAAGAACAGTAAGCTACAGTAGCAAACAATGCCTGGGAAGTTCAGGTTCAGAGAAAAAGTCCCTTTTCAAGATGGCCGCCGTGTTGTTCCCCGGTTGTCATGGTTACTGCAGGGTGCTGCCCCTGGCGGGGGTTTCAGGAACGACTTGTGGCATGGTGAGGCCTATTTCACGGTGAGTGCAGGTGCTGACAGTTCTCCGTCTGGTCGTTAGGGGGCAGCACTACCCACCCACGTGACACGAGGTGCATGCCGGGTAGATTGTATAGACGCTGGTTACCGGAGGTCTTTGTTCAATGACGTAGCGTCACGGTGGTGCCGTTGTCCGTGACGTAAACTGACGTAAAAGACATGTTCACTATATGGTGCCTGTTTTAATGATACACCCAGACAACATTGCTATTTTGAGAAACATTATCACATTACATACAGTTCATAGCTTTATACAAATTACACCCCCCCCCCAACCAACAGAACATCTACATTTGTTACAGTTTGTATTCAATTTAATTATTTAATTCAGACTCATTTGCAGTACAACGATGTAATATGGTATAATATTCGCCTAATATTAATAGAAATTATACAAAGTTCTAAACATATGCTCCTCACAATGGCCGCAGTCCCAATGGTAAGGCGCATTTAGGCCGTTTTATTCTGATACATGTAACTTGGATAAAGTATTCGCCACCGGAATCTATGATAGGTTTGAAGACAAAAGAGAGAAATGAGTAAAATTAGTAGATGACAATATGCAGAGGGGGGTAGCAAGTTGGCGCCCGGGCTGAGAGAGAGAAAAAAACTAATACCGAATTAGCCACCTTGTGATATTCATGCAAGAATGTAAATAAAAAGTGGAAGAATTAAGTTTGGGGCTTCCCCTTCTAAACGTTGCGATGTGTTGTACATATGTATATATCGATGCGACATCGGCTTTTTTAGATTGCTTAGCAAGTGCTGTCTACTTTGGTTTCATGCAAGCCATGGGAACAAAGTGATTGCGTGACCTTGAAGACATTAGGTCGTATTTTCAGCCCACTTTCTCAAAACAAATAAAGTGAGTTGCCTCGCCCGTGTATTTGACACCCTGAGAGGTGATGTCAGTGATATGTAATTAACTGCCCTTAAGTCGGCAATAAAGATACCAGCCTCTCAGGACCGTGAGAAAACGCGTCTAGCCCTTTAAGGGCCGCATAGTGCTTCAATGTTTTCATGATGCATTAGTAAACGCAGCCCTGGCGAGTAGCTCGCGAGTAGCTCAGGGCTGTATCCAGGCATCATGCCGACCCTACAGGGTTGTACGATCCCTGGAGGATCGGGATGATGTCTAAATGCTGTATGAATGCAGTTCTGTTGAGTAGACTCACCAGTGCTGCACTAATGCATCAGGCCAAGAAAAAAAATTGTTGTGTTCCGGTAACATGGCCCCAAAAAAATAGGGTAGGTAGGTCGCTCCTTTTTTTTTTTTACCAAATATTTTTGGGGTGAGTTGGTAAATTTCGTCCATTTTACAGATATTTGGTTAAATTTAGGCCCTATAACACACATTTTCCAAAAAAAAATTCCAAAAAACTTTAGGATAGGGCCAAAAAAAAAGGGTAGGTCGGGATACCGGAACACAACAATCCTTCTAGGCCTCATAGCCTAGTACATTGAACTTAAAATCCCATGTGGTCCTTAAAGGGTTAATGTGCACCCAGTGAGTCGGTAAGGGAACCGTGTTTATCTGATAACATGGGGAGGGGCCCGAGGGGGGAGGGGGGGGGGCGAGATTTCCACACCTCTGCGCAATTTAATGGAAAGACCATTCCAGAATTTTTGTTGATTATGAAATCCTTCAATAAGGACCATTTTTAATAGATATTATATCAGTCCTGAGGGAACGTTCACAAGTCATGTCATTAGTCCAAGAAGAAATCCTTGTTAATTTTAAGCGCTTGCTATTAGTGACGTCATTTTGTGAACAATGCCTATATATTCTGATTGGTATTAAGAGTGGCTATTTATTACTTCAATCTTCAATTCTCCCTCAGAAGATTTGTTCCCGCTCGTAGACACTTATACTTTAAATGTGGGGGCTTTTACTTTGCTATAAATGTCGATTAACCTATTTTACTTTTATCTTATCTGTTTCAGAGAGAGAAAATCCGACAAGCAAGATGGCGGCCGCAGTGTTATGTCACACAAACCCTACGTCACAATGTCCCACAAATAGCACGTCACAATGTCACCCAGGTTACACACATCACGGGACCACAGCAGCGTCCATCCATAGTTACTATGGCAACAACAACAATGCGCAACAAGGACGCTGTGACGTCACGATGGGGACGTTTGGAGCTGCCGCCCCTCGATCTGGCCCTTTGGAGGCTCCCACCAATGACCCTTATACTACTTACAGACCTTGTCCCCCTAACTACAGCAGAGATGGGCACAGCATCATGCGTCCTGTACCCATGTACCCTACCATGACCCATGCTGCTAAAATAGGCCTAGTCTCCAGGCCCCAACCCAGCCTGGATATCCCCCACCTTGGGGGTCCTGATACAGGTAAACATGGACAGGTGGGGGAGACCAGGGGGTGGAGTGCTCGTCCTGAGCCTGCCATGCAGTGTCAGACCACTGCAGGCAGCGGCAGGTATGTGTGGTCAGCCCCCAGAGAGTTCTCCTGCCTACCAGTCAGTCTCCAAGGGGAACCTCAGGGGAGCCCAAATGAATCAGGTGAGTGTGTATGTGTGTACATGTACATGTATTTTATGTAACCCTTTAGATGCAACCCATGGTTAGTTTGTGGGATTAGATAATGTAGCAGTCAGTCTGGCTTCAGACTCCCCACAAATGTCTATTGGTAGCTTCTATAAAGGTCAGATGTCACTTTATATAATATATTAAGTGTGGCCAATTAAAACTGCAGATTGGGGCATGTTTCCTGCACAATGTCCAATGTAGAGATGACTCTATATCTCAGTATCTTGGCGCTGCCTATTTGCTCAAATATCATTATTTGTAAAGAAATGACGTGTCGAGGGGTTAATTATCATAGGCATACTTTATAAAGGAACACACACGTAAAGGAAAACCTCTCAACATACTGTATATTTTGTTGATTTTAAGCAAATACTTTTTTAAAAATTGAATTTGAAATTGTGCTTACAGACAATGTGCTGTGCCTACTGAAGAGGCGGCGGCCTCGTTTTGACTTTGCCCGTCTGGCCGAGTCCGCCATAGAGAAGGACGAACACGACGACCGCCGCGCCCCCACCGGTCACCACGAGAACCACGACGCCTACATCACCAGCAACCTGGCCTCCCACATCAACGCCTACAGGTGAGCGCACAAGTTTGAAGTTAAAAAAGTTTATTGAACATTATAGATCATAGTGTTGATCCTCTTCATAATATCACAAAGAAACGAAGTAGAATCATTGTGACTTGGTCACTATTAAAAGGGAACTCTCCCCAGGATTGCCTCTACATGGGTAAAATCGACACGTGCGACACGGCGACACGGGGGTTATAAAATCCGACACGTGCGACACGGCCCTTTTAAAAATCGACGGACATGGATAAATCAAGTGGAATGTAACAAATTGTATGGGATAAGAATGCCCATGTAGAGGCACATTCTAATGTGATTCCTTAACATTAGCAGGACTCTATAATAACTCTATAATGACTCATATTCTAAGTTTCCCTCAAAAAAAGATAAACTGGTTTCTCTTTACCGCTTGTGTCATAGAACTGGGTTTTGAGGTGGGGAATGCAAATTTCTTAATGTAAAATAATTATGCGTACAAATGTACGAATATTGCCCTTTTTGTCAAATTAAATCGTTTACTCTCAGTGAAACAGTGGACTAGAAATAACTTATTCAATTTAATATCCGACCCTATGCCTGGCGAATCAGTGCTGACCCTGGACATTTTTACCCTAATTTTTGAAAAAAATAATGATTGCCTGGTTTTCACATTGCAGGTTCAACTCGCTCTTCTCGCCCTTTGCCCTGTTGCAAGGACGGGCAGAGTCCGTGACGGACAGAAGGAAACCCCGCTCAGTGCCTAGGTATGTACTGCATTATACCGGTACATGTATTTATCTATTTTAAACCATGTCCTTAACAAATGCTATGAGTTGAGTCTCTTGAAATAATGGTGACTTGTGGATTGCAGGGTCAACTTCCAAATTTTAACAGTCATGACTATAATACAAATACATACATGTATCTAAAATTTAGAGATTTTTCCAGCTTTGTTTATTGGAACGGGAAGATACAAAAACCCATAGGCTACTGTCTTTCCAAAACGATATCCCTCGTATAGAAGGGGACTCTCCCTCTGATGTGTTATACATTCCTATGGCATATGGCCCTTTTTTACATATTAAAAACATAACATAGAAACACAACTTAAACACATCATCTAGGATAATTGTCGGTGCACAGGTTGTAACTCTATACCCAGAGGAAAGGACCCATCCCCCTCACAGTGGTTCTTCTTAATAGTATATCAGGAGTCACTATGGTTGGACTCCCTTTGTATACTGAGTCAGAATGGAAGTCATCCTGGAACCAAAAACTGGGCTTCCAACTACAATTGACTCTTATTTGTATATGTGTGATCTCATTGGGGATACATATCACTTACCCCATGCACATCGACTGTCGGCATAGCTTCCCTAATGTTGACATGTGTAAGGTGATAGCAATGACAATACAAGACAACTCTGGATCACTGTCCCTTTCATAAATACCCCTTAGTTGTGGTGTAATAGGGATGAGTGTTATGTGTAGGATTCAGACACCAGATCCTGGGAATCATTCTGTAGCGAGGAAAGGCGCCACAATTGATGTCAACTCAATTATCTCTCCGTATGGATACAGTCATATTTTACCATGGTGAATAATTTTGGGAGGGGGGGGGTAAAAAAAGAATTTGACCCCTTGACCTGGGGCGTTGCAAAAAATGGGGATCAAAGAAATTTCTCCTATTTTGAGCAATAAAGCCTGCATGTAACCATGCTCCAAGGGCCCGTGCGTGCACCGATTTCGACCCAAGCATGAGCGGGGGTGGGGGGGTAATATTGTGCACGCTCAGCGCGAAAACCCATCAACCCCCCCCCTCTCCCACCCTACACAGAGAGAAGAAACCGAGTCAAAAGGGAGTCCAACCTTGCCTCGAGAATGACTCCCTTTTCTGACTATCTTTCTGACTCTCTTGATGAACCTGACTCCCTTAAAAGGGAGTTATGTGACTCTCCTAAGAGAGCCCAGGTTTTGCCTCCAAAATGACTCCCTTTTATGACTCCCCGCTAGACAGAGTCCAGGTCTATGCTGCAACTCCCTTTAGAAAGGGAGTCTAGGCACAGGATGGCTCCTTTGGAATAGAGAGTCATAATTTATAGGTAATTCCTACCCCCTAACCCTCTATATAACCATTTCAATAGCTGTCTCCCTAGCTGATGTTTCTACATTATGTTGGTGCAATGCCTCACAAGGAGGAGGGATCTCAATAAGATCCCTCAGAGCACATTAGTTAATATACAAAGTAACATATGAGCTTTTGGGATTTAACTTTCTCATGTTGCTACAAATTGGGTGTCTATATATTGGGTGTATACATGCTAGATGGCATTACAGTCAATGTACAGTAGTGTCACCTAGTGGGTTTCCTATTTCCGGTTTGTATGCTCACCTCTGTGACTCCCTTAGGGAGTCCAGGTAACCATTGACTCACCTCAGCTGACATGGACTCTGTTTGATCTAATTGAAAAGGAGTCAAGGCCTTTAGAAGGGGGAGTCAAACAGTGTGAAAAGTGAGCCAAAGAGACCCTGGCTCTCTTTTTATAGCATGGACTCCCCTTGTGACTCGGTTTCTTCTCTCTGTGTACTCTAAGAATTGGTCAATCCCTTAGAGAGGACCTCTTACCACTCCCTCTGCTGCAGAATGTCGGTGGCACAAGCTGGTCGGTGTTTGACACTGACACATGGGTGTCAGTGAGTACACTCTGGGAGATCAAAACATGCCTCAGCCTGCACCCTCATTGGTGCGCCCCTCTGTCATGCCTCCTAGATGTATGACAAAAATATAAACTAAAAAAGGGACCTGTGGCTCTAGATGTATGTCCTTGTACTCCAGGACCTAAGGATTGGCTCTATGTAGAGGCGGTGTTTCCTGAACACACAGAGACCACAACATTGCTTAAACAACAGGAATATTCAGCACTATTGTTAACATGTTCACACTGAGACTTGGTAATTCTTTCTCTGATATTTAGCTATTCAGTGGGTCTTAATCACTGAAATTTGTCCAGGTTCTGGTTTTGAAAAATAAGCCCACAAATAGCATTAATTTGGGACCGTTCAGTATCTCTCTCGATCATTTTCATGCCATGATAAAATAAATCCATAGTTTTAAACAGTTGATATATTTTCAGAGACATTATATCATTCTCTGACATTTTTCGAGGCAGTCCAATCATTCAGATCATCTGATCACTAAATGATTTATTAAACACTGTCAGGCTAATTTTGAGCTGATGAGACAGCAATTCCTCTCAACAACCTTTGGGGATGTTAGTACATCTTGGTTAGATACATAGACATCATAATGAGGACATCCTATATTTGAAGCTATTGTTTGCCATCTCACTATATAGAGCGTGTAGATCTCACTGCAGAATAATATGACAACATAACAGGAAAAGTGCCAGCTACTTCATGACTTTCCTTTTTTTATTCCATCTTTCTTTTCACCATCAGCATGTGTTCATACTAATTACAGAAAGAAGAAGCAGTACATCTGTCGGTTCTGTGGCCGTCAGTTCACCAAGTCTTACAACTTGCTGATCCACGAGCGTACACACACAGACGAACGACCCTACACCTGTGACATCTGTGGTAAAGCCTTCAGACGCCAGGACCACCTCAGGGATCACAGGTAGGCATGAATATAATAATCTTAGGGCCTAGAAAATATTATTGTGTTCAGGTATCATGACCAGAAAACAGGGTAATTAGGTCAATGCTATTTTTACCTTACTTTAAGTCTGAGTTGGTAAATCTAGTACAAATGTTTCAGTAATAATTTTTAACCTAAAATTTATTTTTTTAATCACCAAAATGGTTTTAGAGGGTAGGTTGGGTCACCAGAACACAATAATGTTTAAGGCCCAGTGTTGATATGCAAAAGTACTATGCTCCCTGTCCTGCATTAAATTTATATGTTGATCATAAAAACGGATCTGACAAAAAGACGGTTGAAATGAAATCATTTTAGGGAATTCGTGGCATCTCCATACTTTGCTTTACATGACATTTCAGACAACTCAACCAAGGACTACATTTCAATGATCAATGTAATCCTGAAATGATTTTGAAAAATCAGGATTTTACATATGATCATGAAATGACTCCTTTATTTGGATCAAACTCAACATTTCTGCAATAGTCAAATGATAGTTAAACGCATGATTGATATCTTTAGTTGGGGGGAAGGGGGCAAAAACACAGCAAAAATATGATTTTGTAAATGAGAGAGATACATGCCCAGAATACGAACCAACTCTTTCTATATTATCGGAAAAGGGTAATTTCCCTATTCATAATAATATATACCTCTATACCTCGTTGAGATTGTATTTTGTTCCTGTGCAAGGATACATGTTTAATTGATATTTCAATACACCATGAATATGTAAAGGCAATTACACTTCCTGGTGATGTGAAGTGCACTCTATACCTGAAAGTAGGATATCATAATGTAGCAGGTTTCCTTTTTTCAACATCAATGCCATCCATTTCAATTTACATAGCTGCGATGTAGCCATTCGAAAGGAAATGGTAATTTAATTCAAACTGCTTAATTCTTATTTCTACTATAATTGATATAATGACAAGATTTAGTAGAGCCTATCTCTGTCTGCATAGAATTTCCAGATCAGAGTCGGGAAGTCTAGCCTCGGGAATGTGGAGCAGTTAATATTGTCAGAATACGGAATGAGACCACAAAAAGCCGCCATACCGGGAGGTAGAACTGATACAGCCCCATTTCAGTAGTCGTGGCGCATGGCTAATTGTGTGGCAAACTTGTAAAGGGTTAAAAAGTAGTTTTAACCCTTTCAGGGCCGCATAATGGTTTAATGTGTTACACCATCTGTTGTAATTATGCATCATTTCAGTTCGGTAAGCTGCATTCATGCACCATGCCGACCCTTTTGGGGGTATCATCTCTGGGGGTCGGCATGATGCTTGAATGCAGCCCTGGTGAGATACTCGCATGCAGGGCTGCGTCCATGACAAATGGCTTAGCGCACTAAAGCAGCATGCCGTCCTTGGAGGGTTAACCCCCTCCTCTTTGTTCTTGAACCTTTTTTGCCCGGGTCCTGACGCCGGGGGGCACCATGTTGGAACGAACTGTGACGTCATAAATCTGACGTCGGGAAGGGTGTCAATTCTCGCCTGTTGTCACGTTCTGCGCGGTCACGGTCACGCGACGCGAGACTTCAGAGTGTGTGTGGGTAGGGGGGGGGGGTAGATAGTGTATGTGCGATATGACAGAGAGGGTTTCTAGCGTTTCTAGGTATAGGATATACCGTAAAACCTCGCGTTTAAGCCTAACTTGCCTATTTGCCGCACCCCTAATTTTTGCAAATCATATAAGCCTCTGAGAGGGTCTGAAAATTGTTGATTCAGTTCTGAGGTATACTCATAAAAACTAGCGTATGAGCCGCACCCCGACGTTAGACCGATCCTATATCCCGCACTGGCGATCTGATATATCAAGAGATGTACAGTCTCAATGCCAAGGGAAGGAGAGGGAGGAACAGGAAGAGGGGAGAAGGAAAAGGGGAAACAAAATGACGGAGGAAAGGAAATGACAAACTGGCATGATATGAAGGGTCGAGGACAAGTGAAATGAGGGGTGGCTCCCCGAGGTAGCCAGATGCGTTTTGTTAGTCATGTTGCATAAACTGGGAGCACGATTAATGTAGCAGACGATAACGAGCAAAATCAACATCAGAAAAAAAACGCTCATCCGTGATACATGTAACAGTCAACAATTTATGTGTGAAAACCAATCCAAATAATGCCAAATGATGATAGCTAATAACGGTAGCCGACAGCCCGGTTTTGTTATGGCTGTGGTCATATACAATGTATTTCTAGTATTTGCAGTTGCTGTTGAAACATTTTATTTGGCAAAAAAAGTTGTTACATGGGAACTTTTTCATTATGACAGAGAAATACAGGTCAATCTAGTAGCCCTTCCTAATCAGTTGTAGGAATGAAGGCAGTTCTGGTCTAGACATGGTGTGTGTGTCTGTCTAAATCAAGTTTCAAGACAGACATGTAGACCCATCCCCTATTAAAAGTGTGTCAACATTGTTACTGGATATTGGACAGGGCTGGATACAAAATGTCACACAAGTCGCCCACCCAAGATGTGTAGTGGGGAATAAATATGACGTTTTCGTCTAATCCTGCATAATAATTTTTTAAATATCATAACAAGAAATCATGTGTATACCGGTACACGTGCCCAGATACTGCATTGATCACTCAAACGACCAGACGGCCAAACCAGCTGTGAACCAGACACTTTAGGCTACATGTTTCCGGGTACACACACATACAGATTATCATAATAATTATTAATATATTATAGAAACATGTATGCCCAACCACATCTGGGGAGCATTCATGGTCTTCTTTATGACTTCCAGGATCGGTGTTGAAATTGAATTTTATAACCAACTCTGAACCCTTTGAGTCGAGTGTGTCAACCATATACTATAATAGAGTCGTCATGATGCCTGAATGAAACCCTGGCGACCCACTCGGTAGGGCTACATTCATCTATTACAGCAGGCTTATTACCATACAGACAAAGGGTATACAGTAAATGGGTAGGTGGCCTTTTAAGGGTTAATATATATGACACTGAGCTCCACCCAGACTGTAAGACGGCGGCACAATCTGTATCAACGTCCTGAGCAAGTCTGAGCAGATATGAGCAGCTCTTTGTAGGCAGATGGCTTACTTAACCATTTAAGGAGGGCATAATGCCTTAATGCATTGTGCCCTTGGTTTCCATGATGCATGAACTCGCCAGAGCTGCATTAATGCATCACGGGGTTCAGACATTCCCAAAGGGTCGGCATGATTCCAATGCTGCCCGGCAATGCAGCCTTGGTGAGTACTGAGTTACTTGCCGGGAAAACGTCAGGCCGCAATGGTGCATCATGACGACAATTATGTCATCTCTTAGTGACTTTCGGTCTTTAAAGGGTTAAGATGCCCCATATGGCAATGTGAGCCGAACAATCTACATCAGACTTGCCTTTATAAAAAAGACACTCTTGGCACCATAAAGGCGTCCTCACGATTCCGCCTCTGATTGGAAGCTATCCCAGTGATTGGGGGCCTCTTAGAGGGACCTAGGGTTAGAAAGGAGTCATTCTGTATTAGACCGGGGGGAGAGGGCTTTATGGATTTGTCATTTTCAAGAATTTGCCCAGATTTAGCTCCCCCCCCCCCCCCCCCCCACTTGCAACACACACACAAACAATGATCTAAAAGATAAGACTGAAAAATGCAGTCATACATATGTAGGCCTACTTGTATTAATAAGCCTTGCGTGGTCTCAGAGACTATAAACACACCCCCCCCCCCCTCTATTCGGGGAAAAATGAGCTTCCCATTATGACTCGTACCAGACTACTGCTGGTCACGAGCAACAATTAGGCCAGAACAATAGGGCTGCCGATAAACAGATCCAGCTGTTTCCATGTGAGTCTGATTTCACCAATTATCGCCCAGAAACTGTAACTCCAGACGGCTGAACACTCTCCAAGCAGATATTATAACACGAGTATTATCTGCTGATAACCTTCTTCTGGGGCAAATGATGTTACGTCTGGAGAGTGGACCATTTTTACTATTAAACGGGTATTTAGCTGAGATACTTTTTGTTACCAGGGTACTATTGTTAAGAGAAAGGAGGAGTACATGTACCGGTAGTAGATCTAGATGAGCCTCACTCAGTAAAATAGCCTTCCCCCTGTCAGTGGCCACATATCATATGATGTTGAGAGCCCCCCCCCCCCCCATCTCTGGCCATAAAGAAAATTCTGTCTGACCATCAAATTACCTTGTTGGATACTGTGCAGGGGAAGACACTGACTTTATAAGCTATGGGCCACCCGGGCCCGTAGCTCCAAAAATCTATGGGCCTAGATTTTCAGCTGTGGGCCAGAGACCACATTTTACTTTTTTTCAACGAGAAAATCATATATATTCCTGATTTATCTCTGTCAAAATGAGACCAAAGTGCCTTAATTGCTCGCATTTTTCTCTTTCCAACGACATATTACATGACTATACTCATCAAGTTTATTCCTTCAAAATATTTTGCAAAATTTCCTGTGGGCCACCCGGGCCCAGGGGAAGGTTATTCTGAAGAAAACTGCGGGCCCGGACCCAAAATTACGGCCCATTGGCTCCCGGGCCAGCGCTAGTGTCTACCCCTGCTGTGTTAGGGTGGGTGCCGCAATGGGCCTACCTTTATACGTTGTGCCATGTTGTATGATGCTTACATTATTGCACATATACGCCACATGATATAAAACCCACCATAGAACATGTTAGTGGAACAGGAACAGGGAAGGCATATCTAAGTATAATCTGTATCTGCAATATTGAGCCCCCTTACCCCCCCCCCCCCCACACACACACACATATATCGAACTTTGCTACGATGTTATAATTTTAAGCTCAAACGCAGTGCTCAAGTCTCGCTGCCTCATGATTGTTATGGATATTCGCGTCCAAGGAACTTTTACATAACCCAAGATACTTGACCATTCTTAATGTACAAATAACTTACTTTATATTTATATGTTCCTCTTTTATTTCCCCAGATACATCCACTCTAAGGAGAAGCCGTTTACGTGCGGGGAGTGCGGGAAGGGGTTCTGTCAGTCCCGCACCCTGGCCGTGCACAAGACGCTACATGCTCAGGTAAGGTCAACTACTGTCTAAGTGCTCTGACAAAAACTATCTACCGTATATAATCAAAAGTAGCCTTTATTTATATTCTGACAAGAGTAGCCTCAATCATTTAACAAATATACCCTCATGTAAGAAAGGAACCCTTGTGGGGAGCCTAACTTTTCACATACTGCTTAGACATTATATAATTTGATGTAATTATTATACATAGTGTTTGTGTTAAACAGAATGTCCTTACTATACCAAATATGTAGCTGTTAGCATGCCTTTAATAAATTCATGAATGATTTTTCTCTCTTTTAATTTCCAGGATAGCCCAGTGTCCTGCCCGCGATGTGACGCCACCTTCACTACCCGCGCCCATCTCAAGACGCACATGACGTCACACAACGACGTCACGTCACACAACGACGTCACGCCACACAACGGCGTCACGTCACACAACGACGTCACGCCACACAACGGCGTCACGTCACACAACGACGTCACGTCACACAACGACGCCGCGTCACACAACGACGTCGCGCCACACAACGACGTTACGTCACATAATGACGCCCTCAACACAACACATGACGTCAGCGCCACAGCTACTGACGTCGCTGACGTCAAGGCTGACGTCGATGACGTCAGGCCCTTTACCTGTTCAGTCTGCAGGAAGTTCTTCCGGCGCAACTGCGACCTCAGACGTCACTTCCTGTGCCATGCTACGTCACCGGCGGACGTCAATCACTACCAACCGGAAGTGGACGGCATTCGTGACGTTTCATACGTCAATGACATCATGGAAGCAAGCATGCCTGATGAGGAGGATATTACTATTGACATTGAGTCGGACTAGTCCACCGTTGGGTATTTTGCATTTTACCCAGTATATGGATGTCAGGATGCTAATTGACCTTCCTGCCCGAAGTTCTTGCCAAATCAAAACAAATTTTGAGGTGCTTTACGTTTGATTACAAAAGGCTGCTAAACAATGGCTCTGGTGAGTCAAAACTGATACTCCGATCAACTTTAATACATATATTGTGTCGTTATATTGTTGTTGGGTCCACTGAATGATGATACATGTATAGGCCTATTATCAATGGCCTGACTAGAAATTTAACACAGAGTAGAGTTGATCAGTTAACGTACATGCCAAACTCTTGCCAATTTCTTACCAACTTCTTGCCAACTTCTTGCCAACTTCTTGCCAACTTCTTGCCAACTTCTTGTTGGGGTCATATATCAAGGTGCTTAACAATGGAAATTGTTGCTAAACTATACGCTTAATTAAGGTGCTTATGTGTGCGGATACCATTTATATTGACTTTTACTTGTTTCAAGAGGAATGTGTAAAGCTCCCATACTGTTGTGAATACACATGTAATATAACCATGGCTTCAGCTTGCTACAAAGTCTGTCTTGATCGACTGTTACAATTAAAATTGAATAAATATATGCAATGCTAAAAACTAAATATCCTGTCTATACCTTGTTCATTCCAGCAGAGAAACTAAGTCGACTTGATTCCAGGTAGATTATTTAACAATATTTAACAACATTAGGTCATTATTTAACAACAGGAGCCATTCTTCTGATCCTTAGAGATAATATTATTACAATGACATAATAGTATTACTCGTTCTCTATTTAGGGATGGAGTTCTCATGAATGTCATCAGGTTAGAACAACATATGAAATTTATTCGGACCCCCCCCCCCGACATCACAAATATAATGTGTTTTTTCTAGTTTGTGGCACGTCATCTGCAAACAGACATTCTTTCATGGGACCAAAAATGTGTTTTTTCTTTGTGTTTTTTCTTTACAAAAATATTCATATAAATGTTTCTTTTACCTAGTCTGATTTTATCCTCAGATTTTCTTTCTTGTTTGGAGTTTACATATAGATTCACCTGGAGTCGGACACAAACCTTAAGACTGAACACTGGATTGTGTGCTTATTCAAGCATTTTAAAAGAAAAGACCAGCCTAATTTTGTATGACCCTCTATCAGTAGGATTGGTCATGATTAACAACATTTTGACATGCACACTATTGAGATCTGCATCATGTAGCAGTTAGGCCAGACAATGTTATATAGAGAGTGACGTCACAAAGGACCAGAAACATACCCAGCCTATCTAATCCTATACAAACATAGTATGTTTACTATCATTTATAGTACCCCAGATAGTCAATATAAGTCTAAGGATTTATCCATGGTCTATTAGAAGTATTTGCAAACCATTTTCCCTTTCTATTTCATAAGACTAGTTATTAAGAAGGCCACATGAGCCAATGTAAATTTAGTTAATAGAAAACGCAAAATTGTCTGCACCTGCACTGTACTGTGATTGGCCCTAGAGTGGGCCTTAATTGGCCATTAAGGCAGCCTCAGATTGGTGTAGAATACCGACCAACCAATCAAGGAGTCGTTATAGCTATGTCTAGACCAATCAATAAAGATGGGCTGAGGTTGTCTGGCTGAATTCTGGTCCTCTGTGACATCACTCTCTCCATAATACCTTTAGGTTTAACTGCTACATGCTGATTATTTCAATAGTGTGTATGTCAGAATATCGCTAATCATTAAATATTCTAATGATATAGGGCCACTTAAAATTAGGCTAGTCTTTTCTTTTAAGCCCTTTATTTGTGAATGATAGTAAGGTTTAAGTGATATTTAAAAAAAAAAACATTGGAAGTAGTTATATACATAAATGGCCTCAAATGTCATAGTCCTTCTCAGGGTATGTGTCCGACTCATGGTGAATCTACCCTATGCTACAATTATTAATGTACATTTCTGGTGTCACCTCCCACTAAGCTGCCACGCCATGGAGCAGGACGCCCTGGAGTAGCCAGACAGGAGACCTTCTCACCTGGTATCATAGGATTATTTTTGGTGCCTCTTGTCGTTACAGGTAACTACTTTATGATCATTTATGATCCTTGTTCAGATCCCCACAATAAATCACTACTGATCCGCTACTGTCCAAAGCGCCCTTGTCACTCACTCGTGTGATACACTGGAGATAATCCATGAGGATTGGCGGAGTATGTAACCTACTGTGTGGTATGTATACACGCCAGTAGATGTGTGGGAAAATTTGGGAGTTAGTTGGTGTTCTATATTATTTTGCTATAATTAACAATTTATGGTACAGTATTCTTTGATTTACTCAACACATTAAAGGAGTAGTCCTACTAGTGTGTCAGGAGGTTTGGGTTGCATTGAACAGGCAGTACTTAATATTGGCATCAATGGGACTCCCTCCCCCCCCCCCCCATGCACCTCCCCCTCCCAACATCCCAGTTACTTTGTACAAGTTCTGGTAAATGCATATACCACATAATTTCAGCAGATGAACCCCAAAGTAAGGATTTCTGAGTCATCTGGGGGGAAATTAAAAAGGTACTTACTGTAAGAATTGATGAAGGTATTTTATATCAACGTTTATAATATATAAGCCCTGGCCTAACACACATTATTGGTTTGGCATGAACTATTTCATAACAATAGGACCCTCATTTGGCCACCGCACCGTCATTGTATAAGACCCTTAAGGGGGCACCACATGGGTGGTAATTATAAGATCAGGAGTCCTCCTGTGTAGAAGGGCCTGGCAAGGGGCCCAGGGGGCGGGTGGACAGGACAGGTATGGTGACAGCGTGTGAAGAGTGTGGGTATGTAGGGGAGATAAGCTGACCACTGATAATACAGATATTGGCTACCTTATAAAAAAACATCTGGTCAATTCTCACAAAATGGGCTCATTAGGAGAGAACACATGTCATACTCACTACCCTTATACTTAATTTTGGATGATATAAAGGATATTACTGTTGTATTACACTATCAATATAAGATATCGGATATACAAGCTAGACTTAATCTATACAGTAATTTGTAACACACGTTTTGTGTAAGACTAGCCCAGAATCGACCCCTATTCCGATGTGCCACATAGAACCTTTACATGCCAGATATCATATCTATTTCATTGTATTATCTATATAAATACATTCTAACCCTTTTAGTTATTTCATGTGATCAATAACTTATTCGTATAGTAATATATTATGTATGTTCTCAAAATTTGAACATAATATAGGATATAAGAACTTGTGACACTATGGTTCCTCTCTTGGTGACTCCACTTCACGAGAATTGACCAGCTACAAGGGTCTATCACGGTGTGGGATGCAGCATACATTAACTAGTGTGTTTAAAATTGGTTCAAAATTGGTTCAAAAGATTATCTTAACTTAAATAGTTTTCACACTCGTTCCTAGCACATTTGGACAAACTGTATATGGATGGCCACCAAGGAGGGTTTTTAATATCAAATATAAAGTAGCTACCCCGTGGGTCAAACATAATTTCAGGTTTTATCAACATTGGAAAATGTCAATACGAGAAAGTCAAGAAAGAGAATTATATTCTAAAATTGAACTGTCAATAAGGAAATCTTATCCTGGTATTGACAAATTGAACTGTCAACAAGAAGATTCATTTCTTCTATTGGCAGTTTACAGCCTATTTGCAGTGTATGTAACAAAGAGAACGATGAAGGTGCTCTAATATAGATCCTCAACCCATATGACCTGAAACAGCCCTATATTCTGCACTAGCCAACTCATGATCACCATAATATTATAAGCTCTTACAAAGAGACACCCTCTGGGGTCAAGGTGTGCCATTCACCCATGTTACACCCCACCCACCCTCACACCGTGCTCCCTTTCCTAGGTGAAGTAGCCATTTATCATTATTAACCCTCCCAATGCACATGACACCCTCTACCACCTGAAGTAGCAATACTGCCAATTGGGGCAATCGCCAGCCAGCCAATGACCCCTCTCCACCCTCAACAAGCCTGTATCATCATCACAGCCCCCAATCCATGGTGATCAATTACATTGTATTGTCCCTCTCATAATGCATTGTAAAGAGGTCTTAATGATGAGTCTGGGTAGCAGTGTAAACACAGCTTATTGGGTGTGTGCAGACAGTGTAAACAGGCCCTAGAAGGGGGTGCTCCTTCTGGAGCCTTCATCAGGCTGAGGGGGTGGAAGGGGGGGGGGGGGGTGCCGCTGATAAAGGACTGTAGATGGTCATTGGCAAAAAATAATACAAAAAACAAACAAAAATACATATAGCATAAAATCTTAGTAGCCACGGCCACCTTTAGTGACACTCAGTCAGTCTTTGCGAAAACTTTTTTTGCATGCAGGACAGTCGGTCCTGCAGCTAGCCAATTTTGCAGGACCGGATAGATTTCTGCAGGACCGGATACCAAAATCAAAGTTTTGCATAATATTTAGAATAGAATAGCATTAATAAAAGAAAATAATAACAAAAACTTGCTCTAATTTGCCTAGAATATTAGAGTGTATTCTAGAACTTGTAACTTCAGTTCTAGTTGGAATATTTGAAAAACTCTTTCAGTTTTGGAAAGCCCAGAATGTGCAGGACATCAGGTCCTGCAACACCAGTCATTCTGCCGGACCAGAGCCATTTTAGACGGACATTGCCACTGTCCGGCAGGATTTGGCAAAGACTGCGAGTCAGTGCCACTTACATTGCATTATATTGTATTATCTGGTTTTCTATTGTTTCATCCATTGCCCAGTCCTTGAGTGCGGGTCCATCTATTCAATTTGACGGTACGTGTATGTTTTTCTTTGTGTGTTTGCTTGTGTTGTCTCTTGTTTTGTCTAAGTGTCATCCATGGACCCTGTTGTCCCAGGTTCAGTCCGTATGGGCCCTGTGAACCTGCTGATCAGCCTTCGGATGTGTCGGTTTTAAAACTATATCTACATGTATCTATCATTGGCACACTGATAATCTAAATACTCCGGGCCTAGCCTGTAGTGGCTATCCCAGGTTAGTCATAGGGACATCGGTCAGGTATGTGCTATTCAAAAAAAAAAGATGACTGAAGCAAAACAACATATGATTATAAGGCCTTACTCAAAAAGACTGATACTCATTGAAATGGAGAAGGTTACCAGGTTAGGTGAGTTGGGCAGCACTGACCAGCCTGACAGTATCAACTAACCTATGTTGGATCTGAAGGTGGCTGGTTAAAATGTAAAACAGGTGGATATTTTTTTATGCCGAAGTGGTGGCGTAGCCACCTGGTGGTGCCGCGAGGCACCACCAGAACGAGGTATATGATGTTTGCATTTTACCAGAAGTCAGAACGGGCGCCGCCATCTTGGATTGTGCCGCCATCTTGGATTAAGGTGTCACAACACAAATTTATGCTATGTGATAACAATAATATAAATCAACCTTTGATAGTTCCTGAGGTTGATTATAATTATACCTACCCTCCCTAATATGGACCCAAGGAATTCAATGGTTCTTTCGGTTTGTTGCTAATCCAGCTGGTTGCCTAGCAACGGCTATTCTAATTGTGTATCTGCCTAGCAACACACATTTCCATGGCCCTAAGGTTGATTATAATCATACCTTACCCCCCTAATATGGACCGAAGGAATTCAATGGTTCCATTAGTTTGTTGCTAATCCAGCTGGTTGCCTAGCAACGGCTATTCTAATTGTTTATCTGCCTAGCAACACACATTTCCATGGTCCTGAAGTTGATTATAATCATACCTACCCCCCCCTAATATGGACGCAAGGAATTCAATGGTTCTATCGGTTCTTTGCTAATACAGCTGGTTGCCTACCAACGGCTATTCTAATTGTTTATCTGCCTAGCAACACACATTTCCATGGTCCTAAGGTTGATTACAATCAAACCTAGCCCCCCCTAATATGGACCCAAGGAATTCAATGGTTCTATTAGTTTGTTGCTAATCCAACTGGTTGCCTAGCAACGGCTATTCTAATTGTTTATCTGCCTAGCAACACACATTTCCATGGTCCTGAAGTTGATTATAATCATACCTACCCCCCCTAATATGGACGCAAGGAATTCAATGGTTCTATTGGTTCTTTGCTAATACAGCTGGTTGCCTAGCAACGGCTATTCTAATTGTTTATCTGCCTAGCAACACACATTTCCATGGTCCTAAGGTTGATTATAATCAAACCTACCCCCCTAATATGGACCCAAGGAATTCAATGGTTCTATTAGTTTGTGGCTAATCCAGCTGGTTGCCTAGCAACGGCTATTCTAATTGTTTATCTGCCTAGCAACACACATTTCCATGGTCCTAAGGTTGATTACAATCAAACCTAGCCCCCCCTAATATGGACCCAAGGAATTCAATGGTTCTATTAGTTTGTGGCTAATCCAGCTGGTTGCCTAGCAACGGCTATTCTAATTGTTTATCTGCCTAGCAACACACATTTCCATGGTCCTAAGGTTGATTACAATCAAACCTAGCCCCCCCTAATATGGACCCAAGGAATTCAATGGTTCTATTAGTTTGTTGCTAATCCAACTGGTTGCCTAGCAACGGCTATTCTAATTATTTATCTGCCTAGCAACACACATTTCCATGGTCCTGAAGTTGATTATAATCATACCTACCCCCCCTAATATGGACGCAAGGAATTCAATGGTTCTATTGGTTCTTTGCTTATACAGCTGGTTGCCTAGCAACGGCTATTCTTATTGTTTATCTGCCTAGCAACACACATTTCCATGGTCCTAAGGTTGATTATAATCAAACCTACCCCCCTAATATGGACCCAAGGAATTCAATGGTTCTATTAGTTTGTGGCTAATCCAGCTGGTTGCCTAGCAACGGCTATTCTAATTGTTTATCTGCCTAGCAGCACACATTTCCATGGTCCTGAAATTGATTATAATCATACCTACCCCCCCTAATATGTATGTATGTACGCAAGGAATTCAATGGTTCTGTCGGTTTGTTGCTAATACAGCTGGTTGCCTAGCAACGGCTATTCCAATTGTTTATCTGCCTAGCAACACACATTGCCATGGTCCTGAAGTTGATTATAATCATACCTACCCCCCTAATATGGACCCAAGAAATTCAATGTGCCTCTACATGGGGTAAAATTCGACACGTGCGACACGGCGACACGGCCCTTTTAAAATCCGACACGGGCGACACGGCACTTTTAAAAATCGACGGACACAGGCATTTTTATAAGGGCTTAGTATATTCTATATATATAAAAATCGACACGGCGACACGCCCCCCTGGCTAAAAATCGACACGGCGACACGGCCAATACTGTGGGGACCCATGTAGGGGCACTTCAATGGTTCTATCGGTTTGTTGCTAATACAGCTGGTTGCCTAGCAACGGCTATTCTGTTTGTTTATCTGCCTAGCAACACACATTTCCATGGTCCTAAGGTTGATTATAATCATACCTACCCCCCTAATATGGACCGAAGGAATTCAATGGTTCCATTGGTTTGTTGCTAATCCAGCTGGTTGCCTAGCAACGGCTATTCTTATTGTTTATCTGCCTAGCAACGTACATTTCCATGGTCCTAAGGTTTATTATAATCAAACCTACCCCCCTAATATGGACCCAAGGAATTCAATGGTTCTATCTGTTTGTTGCTAATCCAGCTGGTTGCCTAGCAACATCTATTGTAATTGTTTATCTGCCTAGCAACACACATTTCCTTACCCCCTAACATGGACCCAAGGAATTCATAGGAAATGCCATATTTGAAGTAATATCATCCTTTCCCCTAATAACCCCTTCCCGGCCCTGCTTTTTTGGTGTCTTGAATGGGTTCCCTTCAAACATACCAACCATGTAGATATTATGTTTCTTCGAATGCAAGAATTGCGGTTGTTGCCGCGTATAAAAATGCCTGAGGCATTTTTTTACGCGGCAACAACCGCAATTCTTGTTATTTAGTAGTTAAATGAATTACAGGGGATTACGGGGGGTCTTTTAGTAATGGGATTCGATCCCATGCCATCCTGTTTACCAGAATCCCGTGATATAACGGGACATTTTGCTCACAGAATCCTGTGATATAACGAGAATAAATCCCAGGAGGATCCCTTGTCTGATCCCAGTTCAACCTGCGTTAAATACAGGGGGAATTCACGGGAATGTGTTTCCAGTGATGTACATCATACATCGCTCGTTGAAGCTTGGAGATATCACATTTAACTTTTGCCTTCAAGTCGCTAAATATGATGTATGTATGTCATCAATGGCGTGGAGTTTTGTCTATTTATGATAAATAGATAATCACGTATCGGCTGGAAAATTTACATCTTAATTTGTCAGCAGTTTTTCTTTTCTCATTTGCCAATCTAGCCAACGCCCAGCATCATTCGATGTCACCCTTCAACATTGTCACAGAAAATGGTAGTCTTGTGGGTTTTGGTTGTTGGTAACGGCAACACCAGGTGGCAGCACCCGGAGCAGTCACGTGACCCTCAAGTCGAGTCCTGATTGGCCACTTCCCTGTCAGCAGCCAAGGTCATCATCCGGGACACTCACAGCTAATACATCAGGGGTTCACATCTACTAAATCAGGGGCTGCTTGTTTGAGTTGGTTGTGAATGGGATAAGGGGATGGGGAGGGGGGAGGCTATGAGGTAAATAGAGGTATCTCTGTTGATCACGACGTGTAGTACATGGATCATGATAATAAAAATAGGAACAGGGGGAAGTGCTGCTTGGTAGAAGCCCCTCCCCCCCCCCCTTGTACCACGCTGTAAGGAAAGGAGTGCTTTTCTGATAATATCCCTTTAAAATGATAAATTCCCCTGCATTTCCCGCGTAAAATCCAACTATATCTGGGTGTTTATAGGCAATCACCTGTGAAAGAGTTCTTTCCCCCACAAAAAATAATCTCTCTAAAGGGTACCCTTTTCAGAATTTCCCGCAATTATAAGGGTACCAAATTTTGGTTGATGCACGCACATAGTTACTATAGAAAAGATTGGTAGTGGGACCCCCCCCCCCCCCCCCCCGCGGGAGACATTCCCTCTCCGTCTCTCTGCACGTATGCATGTCGTGCTGTCTTTCTGTCCCTGACTCTGTCTTCTTGTCCCTGACTCTGTCTTCTTGTCCCTGACTCTGTCTTCATATCTCTATGTGACTACTACATCCTGTCTCTCTGTCCCAGGTCTATGTTCCGAAATCGCCTATCAAATGGCACTAATAGGGCCCATATTCCATGTCGCTTCTAAGAAAATACCATGAATTTATATGGCTTAGACGCATTCCCTTCTTTCAGTGGCTCCTCCTCCCTTTGTCTCGGTCCAAGAGTTGACTCTCTAACGCTAAATACTTGGACTAGATCCTACTTATGGCCAGCCCCATCCCCGCCCCCCATTCACCCCACCCTGGGGCATAGTCCGTCCTTTTACTGCCCAACTCCTAATCGCCGTAAAAGCCCACTAGGTGGCAACACCCTTCTCAGAATACCAGCCTCTTTTGGAAACATCCCAGAAGCGCCTTTAGAACCCTTTACGGGCCGCATCGTGCTTTAATGCATTGTGGTTATTTGTTGTCATGCTACGTGAATGCATCCCTGGCGAGTCACTCGCCATATCTGAAATCAAGCATAGTTCCAATCCTACCGCGTTGATACACTCCAAAATGGTTGGTATGATGCATGAATGCATAACTGCGAGTTACTCACCAGGGATGCATTTCTTCATCTGGACGATCGCATGATGCATTACATCACTATGCGGCCCTTAAAGGGTTTAGTAGCCCGAGCTCCCGACATCCTCGAGTAAAGATGGCGGAACATTCGCAACCTCTTGTGGCTCCTGCTACGGAATGTTTACTCAAGGATGCACGCTAAAAAGCTTTGTCTTCTCTTTGGTTTCACCTTATACATTGTAAATACAAATGCAGGGATCTGTCTCTATGCTGACATTTCCTCTATTAGTATAAAGATAATTAAAATTTGTTTTGCTATAGATGCAGTTGGTATAACATAGGGGAGGACTATGGACTGATTTCTTAGGACGCCGTGTTAGGACACAAAGAGTTAGCTTACACTTGTCTATTAAACACAGCCTTTATGGGATAACACCTTACTGCGCGTGCGCAGGCGCGGATATCCGGGGGCTTTTAACTTCCGCCACCGCAGTGTCCTACAGTGCCACCTAACGGCGTCTGTCCGCAGCATCCGGGCTCCCAGGGTAGTGTTCAAATGAGCCGCTTGGTGGCGGGGCAGGCGTTGGGCATTTTGGAGGCGGTGTCGGGGGCTATTAGGGTGGAGGCCGGACAGCGGTGTAGTACAGGCGACTATGGGGCCCCAGAGAGGCAGGGGATGGGGATGGGACGTGGCGGATCATACCGACGCGTGTGAAGCACGCAGTTAAGGTAGTTACCGTTAGCCTTTAACTCTTTAAGGACAGCATGCCGGTAAAAGATGACATTTGTGCTCATGATGAACCAATGGTGCACCAATGTGAGTTGCTCGCCGGGGCTGCATTGGTGCATCATGCTGCCGACCCTTTGGGAGTGTCCCAACTCGGTAGGGCCAGCATGCTGACTGAATGCAGCACTGGCGTTCATGCCATTCATGCATCATGACGACCAGGGGCATGATACATTAAGGCATTATGTTGTCCTTAAAGGGTTAAGACGGTGGTGGTGCTGGTGAGGGAGTGGCGAGTGGATGAGGGTTAAGGACTGTGTGTATTGGGAAGTGGACAGTGTGTACTAGACGGGATGGGGTGATTGGGTTGTAGGGGTGGGGGGGGGGGTGACTCTATTACCACGCTAACTACCAAACTACCGCCCGCTCAAAAAACAAACTACGGCCCCTCGTTAATGCAGAGGACCACCCCCTGATTCCCAGCAGATAAGCCACCGCCCCTGTAATTGCAAGGACCCCTGTATTAAGTTCCTTTATAGTTATCTTGATGCAAATAGGCCTATAGTACAACAAACATGAGTTTGAATTTGAAAATGATTCTATTGACCATAGTATCACAACAAGTTGCGCCTCTCAAAGAAAGCCAACGTACCAAACATTGAGTATAGCAGGTTAATGCCACGTCACACATAATAATGTACCAAACATATTTACATAGGATGATAGACATGGATAATTACTGTTTCTTTATATTCCACTACTGATACCCAATTACTGTCCCTGCCAAGTGTCATCGCCCCCTAATTTTGCGACCTACTGCAGCATGATATTATTCTCTCAATGTAAACAGCCATGCATAAAGGATGATGCATGTCAGGGTATGCTGACAGGCATTAAACACTGAACAGAAGGCCTTTCAAATTGCAAATAGTTTCAATTATCTTCATTCTTTTGTTTCTTCCATGTTTTCTTTTTTTCTGGCCGATGGGAGATTTTTGGACACAGCTCCCCCTGTAGGGCAGCATTTTCTTGCTCTTCTCTTTGCTTACCGCCGCCCAAACTGTTTGCTGTACTTTGCTGTAAACATACTGTAATACAAGGTATTAGAGTGAGGCCGCCTTATGAAAAGAAAGACGTCTTTGAATATGTTCACAGAAGACAACACAAGAGACAATTGATATCAAGCAGCCTCCCCTACCCCCCAACCGAGAACGCCACGTCCCCTTCACCAAATGATACTTTCCCTATACTACTTACAAAATACCTCGGTGACCGCTTGGACTTTGGCCACACGAGCGGCCAGCGGACCGAACCCTGGAGAATGGACGCATTACATGTAACATCATCATACACTGGCCGACCCCCCCCCCCCCCCCCCCCCACATGCAGATGCATCAAGCTGTAGCATGACCATCGTCCTACAGCGTTACTGAGTGTGCCCGTCACGATTTGTTTCTCTGAGGTATTATTTAATAACACTGATGATTATATTAGCACCGCAGATACTTTGTGCCCTCCACATTCTATTGGCAGGTTGGGGTGGGTAGGGGGACACGGTTCTAGAGATACATCTTATCAGTGGTTATCGCCGTGCTCGTGCATGTCTCCTTTTGACCGCCATGGCTGGCCATAAAAAAATCCAATTACAGGTGAGAAAATTACAGGTGAGCTGTGTTGCAAACAGGTGGCCGCGTGGCCTAATGGATATGGCGTCTGACTTCGAATCAGAAGATTGCGAGTTCGAGTCTCGTCGTGGTCGATCACTGTTTTTTTCTACCAATGTTTGAACAGCCGAAATCAATTATGAATTGCTAGTATGTACGATTGCTCATTATGAATAAAACTGTCAATAGCCTTCATGAAAAGTAAGTAAATGAAAGTAGGTATACCGTTAAGTTGGCACATGACTAATGTGTTGGCCAATTAAATAACTACAATTCCCTTTTGTTGTTGAGAATAGTTCTCCAGTAAAAGATGCACAATATGGAAAGTTAGACAAGACTGCTGGGAGTTTATGTGGTATAGGCCTATACTTAAAATTGAAATTTGCCCATCACTGTAACATATTAAAATGAAAGTGTGTGCTTATTTTTCATATATTGTGTTTGAGGCAGGGAGGGTATTACATCTTACTACCTATGAGCCAATCCAAAGACCGGTGCTTATTCAAACCCAGCATTCAATCCATTAACACGTTTTCAAATGTGCACTGCACCCCCGCTCTCCCTACACACACAAACTCACCAACATTAAGCGCCAACACCTGCAGGAGTGGCACCTTGTAACTCCCTGTGTGGGGGTGAGAAGGGGGGGGGGTAATTAGTGGCTGTTTATTGTTGACTGTTTACTGTGGGATGTTTACCTACAGGGAGAGGCCGCACCTCTCTCATTAAGGTGTTACCTGTGGGATTAACATCCTGCTACTAACGTCTGTTTTTGTGGTTATTGTATTGAAGCAATGTATAGATTAAGGAATTCTGCCCTTTAATGGAATATTATAATGTTTGGTGAATGGAACCATCTGATAGGGACCATATCAACATTATGACATTTTATGACACACGATGCACATATCTAAAGACGTTTTGGGGAAGATCTGTCAGCAATTACTGGTAGTACATCATTTTGGGGTAGTACCTATGCTACAGCCTTCATTTGATGAACACTTATTGATCAATTGATATGAGGGATCTCTCAAATTCCAGAAATAAAGGGTCGGATTAATAAAGATAATCACAACAATTATTAGCATTAGCATGAAAATGTTCCGCCCCTGATGCATTGGAGAAACGTAAATTTACATCGGTTTTTGTAAACTGTGTACATTATAATTTACTCCATTTAGGCCAGATACAAACCAATATACATGTGTAGCTATGTTTTATTCTGTTCATCTATGATTTGATTACGAAGGTGTTGGATTAAATTCGCAATACGAAGCTTTAACGCATGCTATATGGCTGTGCTTTACTCTAACCAATATTCCCCACATAGGGGAGCCCGGGATACAGTGAGACAGAGATATAGACAGAGGTCCACAATGATATGTCTGAACGACAGGTTTCTCCACGAGTGGGACTGTGGGTCGTATCACACGAGGCGCAGCCGAGTGTGATGCGACCCAAGGTCTCAAAAGTGGAGAAACAAGGAGTTCAGACTGATTTGAGTGGATCTCTGTGTTTATATCATGTGAATGTTGATCAATTACATTTTAAAATGACATTTAAAGATTGGTTTCACAACTATACCGTGGAGAATGGAGCTGTGGAGAATGAGCATCAGTTTCTCCACGGGGGTGTAAAGAACAGCCGTTCTAGTACTTAAGCATAGTAACTTTGTTTCTCCACATGGAATAAGTTTTTTTTCCCCATAGGGCCTAAACTTTGAATTGGATAAACGTTTATATGTCAACATTCAAAAGTGTATCATTTTCACTCATTTTGGAGTTCGCGACATATTTGCTGTGATCAATGGTGTTGGCCTATGGACAAAATAAAATATTGTCTCACTGTGCCCCACTATGAAAAATCAGGGGACACAGTGGGACGCTAGGTGGGGCACAGTGAGACAATGTTAAGGAAATCTGTGATAGATCATGTAAATGGGTGAATATACGAAAAATCTAACTTAAACCATATATTTTAACCTTAAATGTAAAGAATAGCACTTTTTGATAGTTAGTCACTTAGAAATTCATAAGGTTGCTAGCTCTCGAAATGTCCACGCTATATTAGGGAGTGGTCATTTTTTAACAACAGGGGGGGTCGGTGGATTTTCGCGTGAGCGGGTCGAAATTCTTTTGGTCCCCCCCATGGGAGGGGTCGAAATTTTTTTGGTCCCCCCCCTAAGGCGACTTGAAATTGGGCGCGGCCGACCGCTTTGAGCTATAGTAATGCGCGGGCTTTTTCAGTAAAAAGGGGTGCAATTTTTTTGGTCCCCCCCCAAATCCACCAACCCCCCCCCCCCCCTGTTGTTAAAAAATGTCCACTCCCTTAGCTGTATCACTGTGCCCCATGACACAGCCATTTCACTGTAACCTAGGCTATTCCTATGGCTTGTCTCACTGTGCCCCATCCTCCCATGTTATCAACAATTCAATATAAAAAAATTATGGTTCCATATCAAATTTATCCAAAATGATAATTTTGTTAAGTATTATTAGTGTGCTTCAAAATTATGAAAAAAATTATGAAAATTCCTTTTGGTTACCATGACAACCTGCTTCGTCCTAAAATATGAAAAATTTACTTTTTGCAAAAATATAGGCCTTAATGATAGAACACCTACCTGGGGTACTCAAATTTTCAACAATTTTTAAAAAAGATGTTCTTTGTAGCTAATTTTATCTATGATAAATTATTTTGGGCTATAACCCTAAATATGGAGGCCCCAGGCCTTCTGTCTCACTGTGCCCCGTGTCTCCCCTACATACAATTTCCTTTAATGGGGCAGGGGGGGGGGGTCTCGAAGATGGACTAACAATGTAAAACATGATTGACAGCCACTAGTGATCTGATTTAGCTTATCAAGAATAACACTTGGAAAAATAAGTCTGAATATGAATCATCGCTACAGGCTTGGACTTATGATAATCAGTAAACCCTTCAGTGAGAGTGAGGCGCAGTGGCCAGCAGTGTATCTCTGTTTACAGACACCGGTAGGGGAGACTTGCTGGGTGACCGGTAGGGGTGGAGCTATGTTGGCAAACCTGGGTAAGGAGTGGTCACTTTTTTCAAAGCAGGGGGTGTGGGTGGTTCTTGTGCCTGTACATGGGTAAAAATCGACACGGGCGACACGGCGACACGGCCCTTTTAAAAATTGAGACGGGCGACACGGCCCTTTTAAAATTTGACAGAAACAGACATCTTTATAAGGCTCTAGTACATTTCTATATGGATAAAAATGGACACAGCGACACGGCCCTTTTGCTAAAAATCGACACGGCGACATGCACACAGGCAAATATCAGCGTCAGCCAATGTCGCCAATACTACTCTCATACAAGGGTCAGGCACTGCTGGACTATAATAGATGGGTCAAGGGCCATTCTAGTGAGGGTCAGGCTAGGCTGGACATTCAATAACAGGCTGGACTTTGACAAAATTGCTTGAAAGTCTGGCCATGCTGGATCCTCATGGCATAGTCTGGCAATGCTGGACTCTTGCAGGCTGAAAGAGACTCTCCCCAGAGTCCTGCATTGCCAGACTATGGCATGAGGATCAAGCATGACCAGACTTTCAAGCAATTTTGTCAAAGTCCAGCCTGTTATTGAATGTCCAGCCTAGCCTGGGGAGAGTCTCTTTCAGCCTGCAAGAGTCCAGCATTGCCAGACTATGCCATGAGGATCCAGCATGGCCAGACTTTCAAGCAATTTTGTCAAAGTCCAGCCTGTTATTGAATGTCCAGCCTAGCCTGACCCTCACTAGAATGGCCCTCGACCCATCTATTATAGTCCAGCAGTGCCTGACCCTTGTATGAGAGTGGTTATGGCGACACTGGGTGACGCTGATATTTGCCTCTGTGTGGTCAAAATTGTAGGACCCCATGTGGAGGCACGTTCTTGCTTTTAAACATTGATTTACCCACACCATGCTGCTATATATTTGCATTCGGTGCCTCACCTTGGCTTATGATATACATTTCCAGCTGCGTTGTGTTTAAACAATATGTTCCATGTCCGAAAATAACAAGATATACATGACAATTAATAATGCATATCGTGAGCTTATGACATGCATGAAAGACTTATGTCCATACCTTTCTTTAGCATCTCCCTCGTGACTTTCTTGTCTTCCCCCTATATATGCAATAAATGACCACTCCTAATCTAACCTCCGTTAGGCAGCTTGTATTATGTAGACATGCGGAGGGATCAGCTCCCATAATCCGCCACTCCAACCAGGGCCTACTGGCGCCCTCTTCAGGCAATTCCGGTAACTACACCATATGCCCTCTCACCCGCCTGTCAACTCATTTAGTATGCAATGTCAGCAAAATATAGTGTATGTATACGGCTCCCAATGATGTGAACACTCCCCAATAACACAGTCATGTTATGGAGGTTTCTTCGCCTTTAGATTTACGGGTTTATTATATATATATAAGATGGTTCCTTTGTGCCTTTATATATATATATATATATATATATATATATATATATATATATATATATATATATATATATATATATATATATATATATAGTAATTGGTAATACCCTAGGGGAAAATACTGAAACATCATATCTGTATAATGTTTGTATGCATGATGTCCACGAAGCCTGTTCGGAAATTGGTTCCATTCCATGTGACGGTACTGCTATAAGTATAATTCAGTAGTGGATTAATTGTCCCAGACTTTTATTGATCATTTTAAAGTATAGTATGTGCATGTATATATGTATACGAAGTATCTGCAAAGTTATAATACAGGAGGGCATACTCCGGAGTATGCTCCTGTGTTGTGCAAGATAGATATAACTTCCCAGCAAACTGGGGTGACTCGTGGCCATCCTGAGTGAGGTCCTCACTCAATGTGCTAGATGAAATAAAACTGAGTGATGTGTCACCATCAATCACTCAGCATCACCAGGGATGGCCACGCTGGTGATCACTCAGCACCACCAGGGATGGCCACGCTGGTGATCACTCAGCATCACCAGGGATGGCCATGTTGGTGATCACCCAGCATCACCAGGGATGACCACACTGGTGATCACTCAGCATCACCAGGGATGGCCACGCTGGTGATCACTCAGCATCACCAGGGATGGCACATTGACCAATTAGCACTGAGGCAGGGGGGGGGGGTATTTTATTCATAACATTGACAACATCATTTAAGCTGTTCATCCAGACTCTCTTCTTCTCTTGGCAATGATGAATACTTGAAGTCCTTGTGGGAGTGTCTGTTTGAATATAAGCAAACATAATGGATTATTATGGAGGAACACAGTGTACATGGCAAGGTTATAAAACTGTTTACATGTTACTTTGAAAGTGAAATTCCCCTTTTATCATTAATCAATTATGTTATACATATATAAGAATATAACAATACAAGTTAGGTAAATAAAGTGCCAAAAACTACCATAGAACTTACCAATAAATGTGTCATTCCAGTCAGTGAATATACTTCCTACCTATAATTATAAAAAGAGCAAAGTAGAATATATTAGAGAAAAATAGAGACATAAAATAGGCAAGAACAGTTACTGTAGAATTCACAATCAGCTGATGGCTGAGATTTCACCATGACTTATATAGGACAACCCACCTCACATCTGTTCTCCTTGCCAGTCTCTGCCTGTCTGGTGTGAATGCTAGAAGTTTCCACTGAGAACAAAGAGAAGGCGGGAAATTTGAAATGGACCAATCAGAACTCAGGAAACCAGGATGTGTGTGACCGTGAGTGATCATGCGCCATCCTGAGTGAGACTCACCACGAGTGGCGCCTAGTCACTCAGTGAGTGAGAACCATGTTGGCGACTGTGAGTGATGATGTGCCATGTTGAGTGAGAGCTGCCATGTTGGTCAGACAAAGAAAGTTCCCCTTTTATCACTCAATGCAAGAATGTTTTACCATACTGTTGAAAATCCTTACTTGTTTCTCATGATTATATGATACCATGAAGGTCATTGGATATCATACTTTCCTATTCTTGTTAGAGCAAGGCTGATCAATGTCTATATACTATGTAAAATGTAGACAATTTCATTTCAGTGTTAAGTCCCATAGACAAAGGAAAATTGTATTTTCTGTCTTAAATCTTAATCTAAAATCATATTGTTGGCTATCATGATGTGCACATTTTCATAATGATTATAATCATGTAAAGATCTGGTCCATATGTGCGATAATATTAATGAAATCAACATCAACTTCTATTCCCCCTCTGCAAAATACAAGCAGTATACCTCCAATGCTAATATCCTGGTGATGCTGAGTGAGCTCACCACAGTTGGGAAATGAGTGAAAAGTCACCATGCTGAGTGAGACCCACCAGGAGTGGCACATTGTCACTCAGCGTGTGATCACCGCAGTGGCGAGATGAGTGATATCTCGCCATGCTGAGTGAGACTCACCAGGAGTGGCGCATTGTCACTCAGCGTGTGATCACCACAGTGGCGAGATGAGTGATGAGTCGCCATGCTGAGTGAGACTCACCAGCAGTGGCACATTGTCACTCAGTGTGTGATCACTCAAATAGTAGTCACCATGCATCACCAGTCATGGCCAGGGATCACCCCAGTTTGCTGGGTTTGTATTACCGGTACTTTGATAAAGAAATATTGTATAACAATGATACACAGGTATTGGTGAATGGTCTAAGAAAGTGAGGGGCAGAAACGTTCCCTTATGGATGCCGCGGAATCAGTATACGCAATCAGGTGACCATTAACCCATGATGTACTATGTGTACATGTTTATATAAAAGCTGACAAAATTTGAAATAACAAATCCCTGAATGGTCGGCATGAACCAACGTGCTATTAAATACCCTCCTCCCCACCTCCAGTACAGTGTAGTGTGTATACTGCATCATAGAGCGTTAAGCACTATGTGCTGGTCAGGTGGCACGAGGGGCTAATTCTACAGGCTTTTCACACCCTGTGTTAATGGTTTTGTTTTACTGCTTACTCTTTGAAGTCTATACCTTCCCCAAGGGTCCCTATGGGTTACAGTAACGGGTATATTACTCTGTGAACCTTTGTTGGAACTCTACCTGTCCATTGGCACCTAATTAACCCTTTAAATGCCGCATGGTGCCCTTTATTTGTTATCCCCCCTATGCATTGTGAGTCTACTCACCAGGGCTGCATTCATGCATCATACCAACCCTGCAGGAGTGTATCAACCCCGTAGGATCGGCAAGCTTGGTGAATGCATCCCTGGCGACTTAAAAAACACTGTTGTGTGCGATCTTCAAAAGGTGAACAACACCCAGTGACACTTCTAGCTAGATAGTTCACGTGTATCAAATGGTGCATTGAATTTACCATTGAATCACCATGGACAATTAATTATATATATGTATATGATTAGAGAACTTTTGAATTTCCCCTTAATGGGGACACCAACATGCACATTGTAAAACGTTGGTTGCCCTTGTAGGGTTCATTGTAGGTAAACGGTAGGCTTTACTGTAAATCTACAGTAGATATCTACACTAACTATTAACAGGGAATGAGGTACTTGTATAGGAGACAAGATAGCTATGTATGTGTTGCGGTGCCCAGTGCATTGTCCACCATCATGCTGGTCTGCCCTTTCCTCCTACCCTGCCGAGCCCAGCCCCTACAATTAGCCCCGGCATTAGCCCCTGTTCACACTCCGTAGTCATCAGAGTTATACTTCTAATTAGAGTCATTACACCGTCCTTTTGATATCAATGCTTGCATTATTAAGGATTTATGCATACCGAGGTAAACTGTAGCCCTTCATTCCCTGTATACACCTAGTACTTCTACAGGTACCATGGTAAAATGCACCATCGAAATGGACAGAATCAATTATTGTGTAAGTGCACTGTTCGTCTATATAACGTACAAAATAGCATAGGGGAGGAGAACTAAGAGAAAGTATTAATATATAAAAGATAAGATGGGTTGAACATACACTTTGCTGATTAAAGACATTATCATACCCACTGGTCAGTTAGATTGAATTACATTTCAATTTGTTTTTATTGGTATCTTATACCACCGTGTCTTGTTTTTTAAACAAAACATTCCCTCCTAGGCTTATACATGTACATTATCCAATAGCGCTCTCCCATATGGTGGTGTGCATCTTTTTCCTCCCTCCCTCTCCCTCCCTCTCTCTCTGTCTCTCTCTCTGTCTCTCTGTGTGTCTCTCTCTGTCTCTCTTCCTGTCTCTCTCTGTCTCTCTTTATCTCTCTCTCTCTCTGTCCCTCTCTGTGTCGCTCTCTGTGTCTGTCTCTGTCTCTGTCTCTCTCTGTCTGTCTCTTTCTGTCTCTGTCTCTGTCTGTCTCCCTCCCTCCCCCCCCCCTCTCTCTCTCTCTCTCTCTCTCTCTCTCTCTCTCTCTCTCTCTCTCTCTCTCTCTCTCTCTTCACCCTGCCTGCCGATATCAGAGATCAATACAGTCCACACTACAGATGCTGTAGCAGGTGTCGTATTGACCTGTAGGTGGGCGTGTCCAGTGGTTGCTGACCACTGTCCGGCAGCACCCACATAGGACTGTCACTGGTGGACTGCAGTGGTACCCCAATAACATGCTGTAACTATAACCCTTTATAGACGTATATTGCTTTGATGCATTATGCCCTTTGTCAAGGGGTTGATACAATACCAAAGGGTCAATTCGCGAATTTAGCCCTAGCCAGTAACTGACCAATGATGCATCCATGCATCATGCCGACCATAACTATTATAAGGAATTGACATAATTATTTCCAATTTAATCATTGCCTTGATAGAATTACCCACGATAGATAGAATTACTACACGACGTCTTCGGATCAGATGTTTTCCCTTAACTAGATTTATTAATGGAATATTCTGGGGGGTTGTGCAAATGTATAACGAAATAAAACAAAACTTGCTTTTTCAATGAAACGAAAAATCTAAAAAGCCAATTTTCATATTTATAAAGGGAAAGGGGATATGAATTTAAATACATATTCAATATTCACCCTGGAACCCTACCTTAAAGTATACGCATTATTAAAGCAACTATATAACTGACAAGAGTCAGTTGTCACTCTGTGTGCTCCAGTGGCTTTTATAAGGGGACAAGATGGCGACCTGCATAGCAGTGACCAGTTTCAGTATTATAGTAGCCATGCAGTTACCGACAGCCCCTACCGACGGCTCCCGACGACTCCCGAACACCTTGCCGATCGGCTGCCCGGGTTACATCGTCCTGTACACAAAATATCGAAAGGGCAAACAACCAACTCTCCACTGTCCCCTCCTTTAAACCTTTAAGGGCAGCATACTGCTTTAATGACCTTCATCGTCATGATGCCTGAATGCAGCCCTGGAAAGTGACTCACATCCAAGCATCATGCTGATACTGCGGGGTTCATATCTCCCGGAATGATCGGTATGATGCATGAATGCATCATGAAAACATAGTACATGGCGCATTAATTAAACCGGTCTGCGACAATTAAAGGGTTTACTTATAGCCGACCCGTTGCAACGGGTTCCGGGAGGTACATCGGGTGCGTACACACGCCTAGGCTAATTAACTTCCACTAGAGGGCGCCACAGTCAACATACGGGCAATTTATGAGGGCGTTCTGGATCCACTTGGCCTCCCCGCGTCTTGTTTGAAGTCAACAGGAAAATAACCCCAAACCCCTACACGATGGCACGGTGTATGGCCCATGGAGGCCCAACCTGCCAGGTCCTTGTTTATTCTATTTTGCTTTAATTCCCAAATATTGGTCGGAAAGGCTAATAAGCCAACAAGGCGGTGTGGTTTAGCTTAGGGTACTTGAGTGTTTGGCATTGGTTTGCCACTGGCCCAGTGGTGTCCTCTGCAACCCGATTAAGCGTTTAAGGACCGCATAGCAAATTAATGTCCGGCATGATGCCATGCATCGTCATGATGCATTCATATAGCATGAATGCATCATGACGCCCCTTCAGCAATGTATTAGATGCATCAACCCGGATTGGCATAATGCTTGAATACAGTGCTAGTGAGGGTGAGTTAATTCATAACAGGGCTGCATTTATGTATCGCGACAAAGGCCATTAAGCATCAAAGTGCTACTAGTATGCGGCCCATAAAGGGTTAAAGGGAAGGGTTGAGGGGGCACCTGGGAGCCAACAAGGTGATGGTCGTGTGTTGTTTCAGTGCTATAGGCTCGTAGAGAACGTGTGAAAGGTGGGCAATGGGTGGGGGGGGGGGGGGGGTGAAGCAGGTGGGGGGGGGGGGCATATATGCCATATCCAGGTAGGAAAGTGTTGGGGAGGTGCATTTGAATTCTAGTTTCCAGGGAGGAAGGGTAACATTACACACACAGTAGGGCTGACACTTCCTCCAGCACGTCGTCTATATCACCCTGGAGGACCAACTTATAGGAACAGGTGAGTTCTTGTTGTTTTACTTCTACCCCACAACTTTCTTATACTTTGGGTATTTTCTTTCCTTTTCAGATTATATTCATTCTGTTATAGCTAATTACTTTGTCCGGATCAAGAACGCTGCTTATTTTGCATAATACACTTTTTTTTGTCACGTCCATCTTTAATGCACATTTTGTAAGGTTTCATATAGAGGTTCCCAATGCCTTTAATTTGTGACATGATACATGGAAATATGTAAATGTACAAAATGAACACTTCCCTGGCAATTTAGTATTCAACGGGGCACTGAATTCAACTTTTATCCTCGAAGAAACATGCATAATTATATATAGCCAGAAGATTAATACTGTTCACGTTCCCTCAAACATATTTCTTCTTAACTTTTGCCACTCTAATTTTGTTTCAAATCTATAAATGACATTTTATTTCTGAAGTACCACCCATTTCATCTCATGATTATTAACTTTTCTTTTCCTCAATATTTAAAGTTAATTGATTCTGTTCAAAACTGTTCTTTGTATTCAAATACATATTTGTTCAGTATAAGTTGAATTAAATAATGCTTTTTTAAATACTTTGTTTATTTATCTTGGCGTTCAAGTATTGGATATACCGATTATCGCCAGTGCCAATCTCAGAGTTGCTAAAGCCAAAGCTAAAATAAATAATGTTGGTTTCAGTTCACCGTTACTTGTAAAACAGGCTCGAACCTAAGTCGTCATACGATAACACTCTTTTGGATAATTTTAGGATTTACTCACAGATTGGCTAGTGCTTTCGTGCATTTTCAAAAGAAAATCTGATAGAATGAAAGTTAAATCTGAGCTACTGTTCCTAGACTTACTTCCAATATTATATACTTGAAACTTCTGTTTGCCTAACCGCATGCTATAGGCGTGTCGGCCCCGACGTGGCATGGTCTATGTTAACATGACATTGTATTTTATAGCATAAGACTTATCCCTGTTGTCATTTACTGAATTTGAAATCCCATATTTTCTTATTTTTACAGACTGAAATTTATGAACTGAAACACCAGCCATGATGCACTCATATCATCAGGGTTACGTCAATCATCCTTTAACTCCGCCCACTGGACTAAGCCACGCCCACATGATGGCTCCTCCCCTGGTTTCGCTGCCTGAAGAGGGCGTGGTCACCTCTAGATTGACAGGTCTGCCCCTCCCCCAGGGGCTGTGCAGTAACTACCTACCACTGTCTCTGCCTTCACATGACTACCAACACTGTCCATCCTGGCCACGCCTCCCTCACCAAGCCCCGCCCCCTCACCCGTCAATAATCTTTGCAGGGGAGAGTGGGCGTGCCCATGGGGAAACGTCTCTTAATAACTACAGAAAAAGTGAGTTAATCATGATTAATGGAGTGTTTTTTTTAAACACTTAATATGTGTGGATTTTTAGGTGTTTTCATAATCTGTTTTCTGTTTTGAGTAACTGATATGGAATTCCCAAGAGACGAGGAACAATGATTTTCTATGATTAAATAACTTCATTGACTCCCCCCTTTTTGGCCAAACATCTAAATCTTTTTAATGTTTTTTTGGGGATTTAGAAAATAATAATAAAAAATTCAAATGCCAGTATCCACCCCTGCTCTATTTTTTTAAGTAGGTTTATTGACACATTTCATGTAATTTACACGCTCCTCCAATGATGTCAGTGGGTGATGATACGTAACATCATATACAGTTATATCGTTCCTTGGATATTAATTCTTATTACATGTACTATAGTACCTAGGGTCTTATGACCTCTATTTGGTCATTTCTTGGTTAGTAGTCACCACTGGGCGACTAGTGTCAGTGAATTTTAGAGTCCATTCTCGGATGAGATACAACATTTCGTAGACAAACACAAATATTCAAAGATGTGGAAAGTAATTTCAATAAATTTGTAAATTTGACATTTGGGACAGGATTGTTCATTGTTATATGGACTCATTGACCTAACCCTTGTGTTCCCCCACACAGATACTGTCACTAAGAAGTTTGACTTCACCAAGCTGGCAGAGTCTGCTACCACCAGTGATGACGTCATCAGGGATGCCCCGTCACATGACGCACAGGTGACGAGTCACATGCTACCCTTCACACCCAGGTGAGTTGGTGAATACGTACTAGATATGGTACAAGGGAGTCACTCTATAAGTTGTATAAGTCAAGGACAGGGTAAGTGTCCAAGGTGCGAGTCGAGGATAATAACCATTATCCAAGGCTCATAACACATAATTATATGTAGCTACTCTTGCATATCCATATCTGAGTTATACCAGAGAGATCTCTCTGGTAATGCATGTAATCAGTTATTGGTCTGCATGTGTTATGCAGACAGGTAGTTTCTTTTGTACTCCTAGCCAACTGTGGTATGAATATAATAATGGTGTTTGTGTGTTGAGATACTTCTTTGAGATATATATATAGACACCAATTCAACCAGTACAAAATGTATCATAAGTTCATGATAATTTTGTATTCAATGTGGGACTACATGAATAACAAAAAGTTAATTAATGCTAGAAATGACTGAGGATATTAAACATAATTATTCAGAGACAACTAGTTCATGTATATCAATTTGAATAGACATGGGTTATTTCAATTTACTTCACTGAAGAGGACAATATGTAAAAATACATAATTAATTAACAAATGCATTATCATTCATTGGCAGATTCGATCCCTTGAGAAGTGCATTTCATACATTCAGCATGGATCGGTTTGTTGATCAGCGTCTGCGGGCCCGCTTCATGAGGTAAGTGTTAAGTGAAGATCCCTTAATGAAACATTGAGTGTAGATAATGCTCGTTTTACAGCAAAATTTCCTGACAAGGCAAAAAAAAAGGAGTTTTGTTCAGGCTACATGGTCTGAAAAGCTAGGGTACTTACAAACGGTGGCATTGACTCATGGACCATTAAATAGACTCTAATATAGCTCAAGAAAGATACATTTCATTGTCAAAATTATATATGACTAATTAAGCTAGATTTGCAAATTTTGTTAAGTAATTGATTTACCAAGCAGGGACCTATTAAGCCTATTAAATGATATACCTGTAATTTCACATCCAGAGGGTCGTTTCATGAATATTAGATATAACTGATGTCTCTTCTGCTTTTTTAGAACAAAAAAGGAATTCATCTGTCGGTTCTGTGGCCGTCAGTTCACCAAGTCTTACAACCTGCTGATCCACGAACGTACGCACACAGACGAACGACCTTACACATGTGACATCTGTGGTAAAGCCTTCAGACGCCAGGACCACCTCAGAGACCACAGGTAGGGTATAAAATATGATCACATTTATATCTAAGAGAGGGCAGACATGGCACATGAATTATCATATACTCATGAGAATTATGCACAGCCCCAAATATAGCAGATCCTGATCTAAAAATAGTTACACAGAATACAAGTAAAATCGACAATAGTCGACAAGGTTGGGTGATGCATTTATATTCTGATAGCCAAAGATGTGGGCCAAGTACATTTAAAAGATCAGCAATGGTAATTATAGTGACTGAGTGTATTCATGTCCTAATAAAATGAAATCTGTGTGATCTGTGTGCATGCGGATCATTGTTAACCCTTTGAGGACGGCCAAAAACTGATGCTGTTAGCTAGGAGGGCGGGACTTTTTTGCAGGAGTTTTCCCTAAGGACGGGCCTATGCTAAATCCCATAGAGTTATGATGACTATAGTCGATGCTCGTCCTGCCATGGCATCAACTATAGTCGATGCTCGCCCAGCCATGGCATCAACTATAGTTGATGCTCGCCCACAAAGGGTTAATCAATGCTATTTTATACATTTCAGGTACATCCACTCCAAAGAGAAGCCCTTCAAGTGTGGTGAATGTGGGAAAGGATTCTGTCAGGCACGAACACTGGCCGTCCACAAAACCATCCACATGCAGGTGAGTTTCACAATTGCTAAGGTGGCACCTCCTGGTGGTAGTGATAAATTATACACATCAAAGTTAAGCTCACTTTGCCTCTTGTACAGAGTCAAAGCTGTAGGAGTCAAACCAACAACTTAACTCTGCAGGACAAGGGAGTCAATTCAAATGGTGTTTGATGTATAGCAGTGCCAAATAGGCAAGGAAGAGAGTCAGTCCCCAATACATATATACATGTTTATGAAATATCTAAAGGTTTCTGAAGTCACCTAGCAGCTAGGGCTCACCCCATATTACAGAGGTGCTGCTTTCACACTATCCCTCTAGGAGGCGCTTCGGTCACTGATAGATTGCACTAAAATGCTGGTAGTACATTTTTCACGCGTATAGTTTAGAATATTTGATTCACGCCAATGTCATACATCTGTGACACTATTGTGTATATGCTATTAAGAAAAATCTGTATGAGCATGAGTTATCATATGAAAATTTCAAATCAATTTTTTTCAATCTTTCAGGAATCCCCACACAAGTGTCCCACATGTGGCCGTACCTTCAACCAGCGCAGTAATCTCAAGACGCACCTCCTTACTCACACTGACATTAAACCCTACACGTGCTCTCAGTGTGACAAGGTCTTCCGCAGAAACTGTGACCTCCGCAGACATATCCTTACCCACTCAGGATCGAACATGAGAAATAGTCAGCGAACGACTAATCCTTTGCGGGCGGAGGAGTCGTCTGATTCAGGTGCAGGCAGTGACTCTTCCTCTGCGGAGGGAAATGAATCTATGTCTTCTTCAGATTTGGAGACCAAAGAGAGAGAAGTTCAGGATGGACATAGTGAGACTGATGATGAAGATGACTATATTGATGTAGATGTATGAGTAGATCACTTTATGGGAGCTGTTCTTGAGTGAATGAGAGTGGGACCGTGAATGCAAGAGGGGATCAGAGGGGGAGTGTGTCAGATGGCAGAGACATTGTATTAAGGGTGTACGTTAAATTACATTACTTGATTGCCTTTATCATTAATGATAGGGTTTTCATTTGTGACGAGGCAAATGTGATCAACAGGGATAGGACATCAATCAAAAAATGCCCATCAGTTCATATTCATGTACATGCATAAAGTATTTATTCAACGTGTAAATATTTAATATTTTGTAAATAGTTTATATTATGTTGTTTTTATATGATGTTTTCAGGGTGGTTGGCCTATTTATTTTGTGAATAGTAATGTAGTATCTCTCTGATGTGAGGGCATTTTGATAATCATATACATTTAATGTAAATAAAACTTGCAAAATAGTTTTGTGTCTTCAGATTTATTGATTGCAATATTGTTATAAAGAACTGTTTCTTGATACAAATACGGTATAAGGTACATAGCATTATATATATATAAAATACAATTCAATCTGAATCTAAGGGTTTGATGATTATTTACATGATTCAAATATATCAGTTTAATGGGTAATGTTCTATATAATGCGTTAAGCAAATTATTCAATTATAGTTATCCCTTATGATAAAGGGTAAATTAGTATACGATATTATACAAAAAACATATATATATATGTACAGAACCCAATTTTCATAAACATATTTCTCAGATAATAAAATCCTATAAAAATCAATTAATTTATCATTGCAGTTTATATATATATATACAAATATCAGATCACAGCTTCCAGCTTTTTGACAACCTCAGATCTCCCAGCTCCTAACTCTAGTACATGTAGTCAAAACGATATAACAAATTCTATAGTGAATTCTATAATAGAATCTACAAAAAGTTTACATCAGATCTCCCAGCTCCTACGACTAACGTCTTGGTTACACTAAATAATATTGCACAATTTCGAGGAAAGAAAGTCTCGAGAAAGTGTATACGGAGAAAAGAAGCAGTGTCAAAAGGGAGTCCAGGTTGCCTCCAGGATGACCCCCCTGTGTAGGAGAGCCTAGGTCCATATTTGACTCCTATAGGTGAGCCGGGGAGCTTTGTGACTCCCTTAGGTGACTCCTTTATGTCAGTTAGAGAGTCACCTAGGCTCCCTTAGTCAGCCTGGGCTCCCCTAAAGAGGGGAGTCATTCAGGAGGCAACCTGGACTCCCTTCTGACGCTGTTTCTGTTCTCTGTGTACATGTACACCTGTTATGATTCTTCTCTTTCTAATATTATAATAATTAGAGTCATAGCCATATTTTAGAAATTGTCTGAAAATTGGTTTGAAACCATGACTGGTATGATAACCGATGAGAAACTTACTTTTGGTGGAAAACTAGCTAATATAAAAATATGATAAAATGATGCTATTTTATATATATATATATATATATATATATCAGATTGACAGCTTCAGATCTCCCAGCTCCTAACTCTATATGCGCAAAGATACGCATTCACATTTTAGTGAACAAATACAATTTACATCTCTAGAGCATAAAGTCTACGAACAACTACCCCACTCCCTTCAACTTCATGAGAATGCCGATACATTAATATTTCTATATAATCGTGCATGATTCATCATACAAACTGATATCTAAACAATAAATATACAAAATTGCACACGATTGTAGAATTAAACAAAACATATTTCATTGACTAAGAACATACATACATATGAACATAACTTGGGTACACTCGATCCTAGCAGATTCTACCAATCTCACAACGCTATGTTGCAATGTCGTCAGAGTCAAATTTACAAAGGGGTTGATTATACAAATAATACCTTAGAACCTGATATTCTAAATTGCCTACGTGGATATTAATTAGTAGTTATATATGCTTTGATCTATATTATCCCTAAATCATGCCTAAATGACTTCTAGCTCCGCCTTCGCCAACTTCCCACTTTCAGTATTAGCATCCTCATTCTCGCACGTCGATGAGATCTCCTCAGACGTCACTTCCGGTTGTGATGATGACGTCGCCATGACGTCACTAACCGCGGGAACGTCACGGCATGACGTACCACCAACAGTGGCAGCAGCAGTAGTGACTCCTAGTGGCGGCAGATCGTCGAGCGCGTCTGGGGGCAGACCGAATGTATGAGTGACGATGTGTCTGCGCATGTCCAGTGGCCGCCGGAAGTACTTGTGGCAGAGGTCACAGAAGTGGGGGACGACGTCGGCGTGGGTCACCAGGTGCAGTTTGAGCGAGTCCCTGTCGGCGAACTCAGCCCTACACATCGGGCACCTGCCCACTGTTTCCTGGAAGTAGGATAGGAGGCTTGGTGATTTAATGGTGGAGATTAGATATGTGCCTTTACATGGGTACCCAAATATATAACCGTGTCGCCGTGTCGATTTTTAGCAGAAGAACAGTGTCATCGTGTCGATATTTAGATATATAAGAACTTAGAGAAAAATCCCTGTGGGTCGATTTTTACCCCCAACTTTCCTGTGTCTGTCGATTTTTAAAAGGGCCTAAAACGCCCGTGTCGCCGTGTCGCCCGTGTCGATTTTTACCCATGTAGAGGCACAGATATTGATGGTACCATCTTTAGTCATTGGTTAATACATAGTATCATACCGGTACATTGTATTGAGATTTTTAAACGGTTATTTAGAGAAAATTCGCAGCTTTTAATCGGGACAAGGACAGAGTGGCCGATGAGAAAGGGGGGGGGGAATGGAGGTAAGGAGCCAGTGGATTGGGGGGCGGGGAGGGGGGCTGGGTGGCGATGCACAGAGGGTAAGGTCCGAGGATGGGGGAAAGGGATCATGATAATACAGTGTGTCCTGCCTAGAATTGCTTCACCTGGGCCTAATCGTTCAGTTCTAGGAGCTCAAGCCGCACCCATTCCCGGCCTATATAGTGCTCATTTTATTGGTAATATAATATGCACTGAGGAGAGTTAATGCTCTAATTGCACTATCTTATCATCACGTGAGGTATTTCCTAGAATAGCTTCCTCTAAAGCCTTACTCTTCCCACAATGTTAGATCTATGTCAGATTGAATACGAATTGAATTGAGTAAATTTACTATGAAACGTGTAGGTTGATTTCATGTGTTATTTTTGATAATAACGGTTCAATTTTTTTTTGTGAAATTATACTGCAGGAAATATGGTTCTACAAGAGGTCTAAAGATTGAAAGTACCGAAAGAAGTGGAAGTCTCCACCAGATAATCCTGTGCGGCATTGAGTCATTACAATGACAATGTGTCACCAATGGTTAAGGACCATAAACGATTGACTCTAAGTATAAATACACTGTACCACCTCATTGCGGAGGTACAGGTAACCATGAACCTGGAGAGGGTCACAGGAGGGAGTGGGGAGGATGCGTGTGTGTGGTGTGTGTGTGTGGGGGGGGGGGGGGGTCAGGAAGTGGGTCTGTTTTGGTCTGAGGAGTTTTTGAGTGGGCTGTACTCGGGTGAACCTTGGTCACATGATACCAGAGGGCGACACCGGAGGGCGCCAGAGTGCAACTCAAATAAAGTGCTCTTGTGCCGAGTGCATCTTGGCTTTTGTCATGTTTTTTTACTCTTCTCTTTGCTTGGTGATTAATCACAGGGAATTATGAGCAATCATTACAGGATGCAGGTACATGTATAATGTTCTTGATTTTTTCCATTTCTTCTTAAATTCTTATGGAAACATTTTTGGCATGTTTCTTTTAGACGACCAAGTGTACTATGCTTGTTGCCCTATAGCTGACATATTATTATGTGACCGAGGTTGTAAATGATCAGAGCAATCTGCATGGAGGTTGAAATCGTTAAGATAATACCATAATTAATACAGTTAAGTATTCAAATAATCCTTACCTGTGAGTGTTGTGTTTTGTGGACGGCCAGTGTTCTTGCCTGGCAGAATCCCTTCCCACATTCTGTACACTTGAATGGCTTTTCTTTGAGATGGATATACCTGAGAGAAACAATCAAACATTCATAATTATGATTTTAGCACATATACAGGTATTAATGCCTCTATGTAATTAACATTAATGTGGAAGGAAGTGTATAATTAATGTTGTACATGTACATCCAATGAAATTGTGTGTTCCATGCTTTTATATGAATCAATAAAAAAAATTATAAGTAATGTATACATGTATAAAACATGTTATAGTCTTGATTTCAGGATGCCAATCTATTTGTATCTAGAGCACGTAATGGTAGAGACTTGTATGCACATGTAAATTAATTGTGTTATTCGACCATAGGCAGTTATGGGGTTAGTACATTGCAGAAGGGTCGGCATGATCCATTAATCTAGTGGCGGTGAGTTACTTGCCAGCACTCTGTTGTGCTTCTCTAAGGCAACATACTGTCCTTAAAGGGTTAATACATGTAGATACTGGATGTGCAATTTGTGCCTACCTGTGGTCCCTGAGGTGGTCCTGGCGTCTGAAGGCTTTACCACAGATGTCACAGGTGTAGGGTCGTTCATCTGTGTGTGTACGCTCGTGGATCAGCAAGTTGTAAGACTTGGTGAAGTGACGGCCGCAGAACCTGCAGATAAACTCTTTCTTTGGCCTGCAAAATTTCCAAGATTTTAAAATGTGTCAGAATAACTACAGGGGCATCTCCACAACAGGCGTTCTATTACATGTCATAGCCTGATACCTTGTGTGCCTGTTGATTTAATATAGTTTCATATGAATATTACCACTAGAGTGGTTCCTGGAAGAAAATTCCCACTTGATGACGATTAAGTTTTTTTTCTCTCATAAACCTAACCGTGATAAACACTCATCATTGTATGCTACAGTGACTTGGACGCCTACGGTACATTCTCACTCCGAGTGTAGGCGGTAGTATCGTAGAGTCCACTGAATCAACGCTACAGAGGGTAATGTTTAGTTCCCTTCCTACACACTAGGAGGTGTGGCAGTGCTGCTACCGGACTGGTTGTATCGAAATTGTAGACATGGTCAGCTAGCTGTGCCATTTCCTCTGATTTGGCAAATCATCTGCTTTCTTGTAATTAATATATTGAAAGTTAGTATATTGGAAAGATACAACAAATGTGGGCAGACCTATGTATTCATACCCGACATTGTGTCTGGTGAATATTCACACAGGCCAACCAATGCAGCAGATGTGTTATATGAATATCAATACATGTACCTATGACATTCAAAGCTATTCGTGCACGATGGGGAGTGAATGGACAGCTTATAATTTTCTGCACTGCGTGAAGGCTTGAGTACTCTCATGTATCATGACAAGATAAAAAAAGGAGGGTTTCCATGCACTAACCTGGTGCCTCTGCCGCGCCCCCTCCTGGGGGTTTGCTGAACGAACGCTGGGGGGAGTCTGGGAGGTTGGAAGGCGCTGTGAAGGGGGTGGTACCTGGAAACATGACGGTACAATGGTTGTAGTCCTGCGCTTTAATTAATCTACACCGTTTATTTATTTATCTATTTAATTGGTTATTTATGTATTCACTTCAAATCACACCTATTGTCCTATACAATGAACCAGAGCACGGACCTTAATACATATTCAGGGGTCATTCATAAATGATGTCACGCAAGTTTTGGCGATTTTCAAGACCCCCAGCCCTATGACACATTTCTCCCCATACCTTTATCATGGATCACCCCTTAGATTCATGATTTTTGAAAAAGGAAAAAAAAAGGAAAAAAAGGCCAATTTCATTGTTGTTGTTTTTTCTTTGTAGGCCTATAGGATGTCTTACCGGAAGCCACGTCCTGGTGTGGAGATGTGTGACGTAATGACGGCCCCGTCTAC
>OX381718.1:45166625-45193380 GCA_947462335.1 Harmothoe impar | reverse complement strand
ACCTCACTAATGCGGCCATTTTTGGATAGACCCAAGGGTGTCCGGAATAGAGGGAGTTGACTGTAGTAATTGGTAATTCAGTCTAAGTAAAAAATACCCTAGGGGAAAATACTGAAACATTATATTTGTATAATGTCTGTATGCATGATGTCCACGAAGTCTGTTCGGAAATTGGTTCCTTTCCATGTACCGGTACTGCTATAAGTATAATTCAGTAGTGGATTGATTGGCCCAGACTTTTATTGATCATTTTAAAGTATAGTATGTGCATGTATATATATATATATATATATGGGTGGGGGTCCAGAAAATGTCCATTTCCAGTGAAAAACAATAATATTTCTGAATTGCCCAAATGTTGTAGCAGATTTGTCTATATATAAAGGAGGCAATGAACTATCACATTCCCAAATTTTGTGATACTAGGATTCTTACTTTTTTTTCTATGTTAGTTTGAAAAATACAATAACTAATGACACAAAATTGTGTTACGTTCACCAGATATTATCATAAACATGAAAATAGTGAAAAAATATGATGACATATTTTGGTAATGAACTTATTTCACTGAATTAGGGCAAAAATGTGTCATTTCCTACCATGTAAGAGGGTGCTGTACACTTTTAATCTATTTTTAATTCCCCTTTGTGATAGTTTGATAGCTAGAGTCAATTGAGGGCCAGTTGGTTTCTGTCTAAATCGAACCTATAATCTTTATATATAGCAAAAAGTACTAACATGGAAGAGTATTAAACTAGCTGTGAAACCCAGATGAAAGTATACAAAGTGCTCTAACATATCTGAAGATATTTTGTATTTTCTGCCATTCTATTCTGTTTATTTTACTATTCAGAGGTGTTCAGTGGGATCTAGTGAACGTAACATAGCAGAAAAATAGAGGAATTATAATGAAATAATATTCAATAATAGCATTGTTTTTAGTTGGTTGTGGTATAATACCTATGCAAAAAAAGTCACAGCATGTCCCAGATATTTAATATAAAATAAAATAAGACAATTAGACCAAAATTCTGTTATTTTCAATATATCTGGTGAACGTAACATCTAGTGAACGTAACACAAAAATTGAATAGTTTCTAGAATGAAATATGTTTATTATAAAATGATGGAAACAGGTCAGTGTCATTTGCAATGCTCAGATATACTTGGACAATTTGTGTTACGGCTATATTTTAATTATTTATGCATATTTCTGACTTTTTCATATATCTGGTGAACGTAACATTTCATAAAATAAAGGACATGTTGTTTTGATAGTTCTTAATATTATATAAATCATGCATTCATCCACATACATCCTTGCTGATAGGTTTGTCAAACAGACATACATGCGGCCTATCAAAAGAAATTAACAAAAAAGGACATATTTTGGTGACAATTTACTGTCTCTGTGGAACCAAACATAATTCTAGTGAACGTAACATAATTCTAGTGAACGTAACATAGTTCTAGTGAACGTAACATAATTCTAGTGAACGTAACATAAATTGATATCTTAATTTACAAAGACAAAGACATTGCACCTAGTTAAGATTCTTATTGTATATGGTGCATGTACTATGTAGGCACCACATGGATATTTCCCTTCCTCCTTAGAGGGCATTTAGGCTGATATAATTCAAAATGTTTAAATAAATCTAGTGAACGTAACATCAATCTGGTAAACGTAACATCCGGTGAAAACAATTGTTTTTGCTTGTTAAATGTAGAATAGAAAAAATCTATCGATATGGGAGTGTAGAGCTCACACATACGCTTATCCAATGCAGGTAATATGCAATTTTATGCAGTATTTGTATAATTAATTACCTTTTCAAGAAATTTGGCTTAAACAGGTCACTTTTAATTCCTTCTTTGGGCTCTAATTTCACCAAGAAAATGATCAATTGTCTTAATTTTTATCATTCTGCCCAAGAGTATAGGTGTCCGGGATATGCCTAATGGCACAAAACACCCATCTAGTGTAATATTTTTCAAAAAAATTCAAGTGTTTAAAATGATATATGAGATTATGAGAATAATTGCTATTTTTGTAATTTAAACAAATATTAAAAAAATAAAAAATCTAAATATTGAAATAAATGGTGTTATGAAGAAGTATCATTTGTATGCAACACATATGAAGCAAAAAGTGTAAATATAATGTCATTGGGAGAAAATTTCCGTTAAAATCAGATTTTTTCCAGGGGACATCGATTTTTGGTCATTTTTTCCCTTAAAAGTAGCTAAAATCTGAAAAAATCATGAAATTATAATTGATATACATATTTTTTCTATTAGTACTCATTGGGCTTTTTGCAATTATGTAGTTATCCCAATACATTCTCTTCATTTAAAATGATTATTTTTAAAAAATAACTCAATTTGTGAAATGGACATTTTCTGGACCCCCACCCATTATATATATATATATATATATATATATATATATATATATATATATATATATATATATATATATATATATATGTATACGAAGTTATAATACAGGAGGTCATACTCCGGAGTATGCTCCTGTGCTGTGCAAGATAGATATTACTTTGTATTACCGGTACTTTGATAAAGAAATATTGTATAACAATGATACACAGGTATTGGTGAATGGCCTCAGAAAGTGAGGGGCAGAAACGTTCCCTTATGGATGCCGCGGAATCAGTATACGCAATCAGGTGACCATTAACCCATGGTGTACTATGTGTACATGTTTATATAAAAGCTGACAAAGTTTGAAATAACAAAGCCCTGAATGATCAGCATGAACCAAAGTACTATTAAAGTACTATTAACTACCCTCCTCCCCACCTCCAGTACTGTGTAGTGTGTATACTGCATCATAGAGTGTTAAGTACTATGCGCTGGTCAGGTGGCACGAGGGGCTAATTCTGCAGGCTTTTCACACCCTGGGTTAATGGTTTTGTTTTACTGCTTACTCTTTGAAGTCCATACCTTCCCCAGGGGTCCCTATGGGTTACAGTAACGGGTATATTACTATGTGAACCTTTGTTGGAACTCTACCTGTCCATTGGCACCTTATTAACCCTTTAAGGGCCGCATGGTGCTCTTTATTTGCTATTCCCTCTATGCATTGTGAGTCTACTCACCAGGGCTGCACTCATGCATCATACCAACACTGCAAGAGTGTATCAACCTCGTAGGATCGGCATGCTTGGTGAATGCATCACTGGCGACTTAAAAAGCACTGTTATGTGCGATCTTCAAAAGGTGAACAACACCCAGTGACACTTCTAGCTAGATAGTTCACGTGTATTAAAGGGTGTATTGAACATACCATTGAATCACCATGGACAATTAATTACAGTATACATGTATATGATTAGAGAACTTTTGAATTTCCCCCTTAATGGGGACACCAACATGCACATTGTAAAACGTTGGTTGCCCTTGTACAGTTCATTGTAGGTAAACGGTAGGCGTTACTGTAAATCTACAGTAGATGTCTACACTAACTATTAACAGGGAATGAGGTACATGTATAGGAGACAAGATAGATATGTATGTGTTGCGGCGCCCAGTGCATTGTCCACCATCATGCTGGTCTGCCCTTTCCTCCTACCCTGCCGAGCCCAGCCCCTACCATTAGCCCCTGTTCACACTCCGTAGTCATCAGAGTTGTGCTTCTAATTAGAGTCATTACACCGTCCTTTTGATATTAGTGCTTGCATTATTAAGGATTTATTCATACCGAGGTAAACTGTAGCCCTTCATGTCCTGTATACAGCTAGTAATTTTACAGGTACCATGGTAAAATGCACCATCGAAATGGACAGAATGAATTATTGTGTAAGTGCATTGTTTAGAGAATAGAAAACGATGTTCTTCAATTCGAGACTCTCTGTTGCTCTATAATGCACGATGGTGTCAAGCCTTTATAACGCTTGGGACCAGAGTGCTTATAGAGTCACAGAGAGTCGAGATATGAAGAAAGAGTTTTCTATTGTCTTTATAAAATGTATTCACAATTTCCCTCTTTTTTGTGGGTTCCTGTGGGTTTATCTACTGTCCACTGCTGTGACCCTGTGCTCAGCGTGCACTGTTACCCTATAACGAACGGTCACGTGACTTCTCTGAGGCTATAATGCACGGCCAACCGTTTTATAATCGTCTATATAACGTACAAAACAGCAAAGGGGAGCAGAACTAAGACACTTTGCAGATTAAAGACATGATCATACCCACTGGTCAGTTAGATTGAATTGCATTTCAATTAGTTTTTATTAGTTTCTTATACCACCGTGTCTTGTTTTTTAAACAAAACATTCCCTCCCAGGCTTATACATGTACATTATCTAATAGCTCTCTCCCATATGGCGGTGTGCATCTTTTTCCTCCCTCTCCCTCCCTCCCCCTCTCTCTGTCTCTCTGTCTCTCTCTCTGCCTCTCTCTCTGTCTCTCTCTCTGCCTCTCTGTCTCTGTCTCTGTCTCCACTCTCTCTGTCTCTGTCTCTCTGCCTCTCTCTATCTCTGTCTCTGTCTCTGTCTCCACTCTCTCTGTATCTCTGTCTCGCTCTCTGTCTCTGTCTCTCCCTGTCTCTGTCTCTGCCTCTCTCTTTCTGTCTCTGTCTCTGTCTCTGTCTCTGTCTCTGTCTCTCTGCCTGTCTGTCTGTCTGTCTGTCTGTCTCTCTCTCTCTCTCTCTCTCTCTCTCTCTCTCTCTCTCTCTCTCTCTCTCTCTCTCTCTCTCTCTCTTCGCCCTGCCTGTCCATACCAGAGATCAATACAGTCCACACTACAGATGCTGTATCAGGTGTCGTATTGACCTGTAGGTGGGCGTGTCCAGTGGTTGCTGACCACTGTCCGGCAGCACCAACATAGGACTGTCACTGGTGAACTGCAGTGGTACCCCAATATTATAATATGCTAGAGCTTAAACCTTTATAGACGTAGACTGCTTTGGTGCATTATGCCCTTTGTCGACGGATTGATACAATACCAAACGGTCAATTCGTGACTTTTATAGCTCTGGCGAGTGAATGGCCAGTGATTTAATCACTGCTTTGATAGAACTACCCAATTACACGACATCTTTGGATCAGAGGTTTGCCATTAACTATAGATTCATTAATGGAATATTCGGGGTGTGGGGGGGGGGGGGGTACAATGGAACGCAAATGTAGCGAAAATAGATAAAAACATACATTTTCAATAATAATAAAAACCCAAACTAAATAACTAATTTTCAGATTTTAAAAGGAAAATGGAATATGAATTTTTAAATACATATTCAATATTCACCCTGGAACCCTACCTTAAAGTACTAACGCTATTAAAGCAGTTAAAGAACTAACAAAAGTCAGCTGCCTGTCTGTGTGCTCCAGCGGCCTCTAGAAGGGGACAATATGGCGACCTACAAAAATTAGTACAAAGCAGTGACCAGTTTCAGTATTATAGTAGCCATGCAGTTACCGACAGCCCCTACCGACGGCTCCCGACGACTCCCGAACACCTTGCCGATCGGCTGCCCGGGTTACATAGTCCTGTACACAAAATATCGAAAGGGCAAACAACCCACCATCCACTGTCCCCGCCTTTAAACCTTTAAGGGCAGCATACTGCTTTAATGTCCTTCATCGTCATGATGTCTGAATGCAGCCCTGGAGATTGACCCAGAGTGACTCATATCCAAGCATCATGCTGACACTGTGGGGTTGATATATCCCCGGCATGATGCATAAATGCATCATGAAAACATAGTACATGGTGCATTTAATTAAACCAGCCTGTGACAATTAAAGGGTTATAGCCGACCCGTTGCAACGGGTTCCGGGAGGTGCATCGGGTGCGTACACACGCCTAGGCTAATTAACTTCCACTAGAGGGCACCACTGTCAACATACGGGCAATTTATGAGGGCGTTCTGGATCCACTTGGCCTCCCCGCGTCTTGTTTGAAGTCAACAGGAAAATAACCCCAAACCCCTACACGATGGCACGGTGTATGGCCCATGGAGGCCCAACCTGCCAGGTCCTTGTTTATTCTATTTTGCTTTAATTCCCAAATATTGGTCGGAAAGGCTAACAAGCCAACAAGGCGGTGTGGTTTAGCTTAGGGTACTTGAGTGTTTGGCATTGGTTTGCCACTGGCCCAGTGGTGTCCTCTGCAACCCGATTAAGCGTTTAAGGACCGCATACCAATTTAATGTATCATGCCCGGCATGATGTCATTCATTATCATGATGCATTCATATCGTATGAATGCATCATGACGTCCTCCAGGAGTGTATCAGTTGCATCAACCCAGTTTTGGCATGATGTTTGAATACAGTGCTAGTGCGTTACTTGTCAGGGCTGCATTTATGCATCGCGACAAAGGCCATTAAGCATCAAAGTGCTACTAGTATGCGGCCCATAAAGGGTTAAAGGGAAGGGCTGAGGGGGCACCTGGGAGCCAACAAGGTGATGGTCGTGTGTTGTTTCAGTGCTATAGGCTCATAGAGAACGTGTGAAAGGTGGGCAATGGCTGTGGGGGGGGGGGGGTGAAGCAGGTGGTGGGGGGAGGGGGGCATATATGCCATATCCAGGTAGGAAAGTGTTGGGGAGGTGCATTTCAATTCTAGTTTCCAGGGAGGAAGGGTAACATTACACACACAGTAGGGCTGACACTTCCTCCAGCACGTCGTCTATATCACCCTGGAGGACCAACTTACAGGAACAGGTGAGTTCTTGTTGTTTTACTTCTACCCCACAACTCTCTTATACTTTGGGTATTTTCTTTCTTTTTCAGATTATAATATTATTCATTCGGTTAAAGCAAACTACTTTGTCCGTATCAAAAACGCTGCTTATTGTGCACAATGCACTTTTTTGTCACGTCTATCTTTAATACACTTCTTGTAAGGTTTCATATAGAGGTCCCCAATGCCTTTAATTTGTGACATCACCGCATTATAGGCCTACATGGAAATATGTAAATGTTCAAAATGAACACTTCCTTGGCAATTTAGTATCCAACGGGGCACTGAATTCAGCTTTTATCCTCGAAGAAACATGCTTAATTATTTACCCAGAACATATTTTTTCTCAACTTTTGCCACTCTAATTTTGTTTCAATTCTATACATAACATTGTATTTCCGAAGTACCACCCATTTCATCTCATGATTATTAACTTTTCTTTTCCTTAATATTTAAAGTTAATTGATTCTGTTCAAAACTGTTCTTTGTTTGGAAATTCTACAGTTATGAAATACATTTTTGTTCATAAATCGCCAGTGCTAATCTCAGAGTTTCTGAAGCCAAATTTAAAATAAATAATGTCGGTTTCAGTTCACCGTTACTTGTAGAACAGGCTCGAACCTCTTTTGGATAGTTTTAGGATTTACTCACAGATTGGCTAGTGCTTTCGTGCATTTTCAAAAATCTGATAGAAGGAAAGTTAAATCTGAGCTACTGTTCCTAGACTTACTTCCAATATTATATACTTGAAACTTCTGTTTGCCTAACCGCATGCTATAGGCGTGGCGGCCCCGGCGTGGCATGGTCTGTTAACATGACATTGTATTTTATAGTATAAGACTTATCCCCGTTACCCTTTACTGAAATTGAAATCCCATATTTTCTTATTTTTACAGACTGAAATTCATGAACTGAAACACCAGCCATGATGCACTCATACCATCAGGGTTACGTCAATCATCCTTTAACTCCGCCCACTGGACTAAGCCACGCCCACATGATGGCTCCTCCCCTGGTTTCGCTGCCTGAAGAGGGCGTGGTCACCTCTAGATTGACAGGTCTGCCCCTCCCCCAGGGGCTGTGCAGTAACTACCTACCACTGTCACTGCCTTCACATGACTACCAACACTGTCCATCCTGGCCACGCCTCCCTCACCAAGCCCCGCCCCCTCACCCGTCAATCATCTTTGCAGGGGAGAGTGGGCGTGCCCATGGGGAAACGTCCCTTAATAACTACAGGAAAAGTGAGTTAATCATGATTAATGAAGTGTGTTTTTTTAAACACTTAAAATGTGTGAATTTTTAGGTGTTTTCATAATCTGTTTTCAGTTTTGAGTAACTGATGGAATTCCCAAGAGACAAGGAACAATGATGTTCTATGATAAATTATTTCATTGTCTCCCCCCTTTTTGGCCAAACATCTAAATATTTTTAATGTTTTTTTGGGGGGGATTTAAAAAATAATAATAAAAAATTCAAAAGCCATTATCCACCCCTGCTCTATCATTGACCTTCCCCTTGTGTTCCCCCACACAGATACTGTCACTAAGAAATTTGACTTCACCAAGCTGGCAGAGTCTGCTACCACCAGTGATGACGTCACTAGGGATGCCCCGTCACATGACGCACAGGTGACGAGTCACATGCTGCCCTTCACACCCAGGTGAGTTGGTGAATATGTAGTAGATATGGTACAATGGAGTCGCTCTATAAGTTGTATAAGTCAAGGACAGGGTAAATGTCCAAGGTGCGAGTCAAGGATAATTACCACTATCCAAGGCTTATGACACATAATTATATGCAGCTACTCTTGCATATCCATATCTGAGTTATACCAGAGAGGGTAATCAGTTATTGGTCTGTATGTGTTATACAGACAGGTAGTTTCTTTTGTACTCCCAGCCAACTGTGGTATAATTATAGTAATGGTGTTTGTGTGTTGAAATACTTCTTTGAGATATATATAGACACCAATTCAACCAGTACTAAATTTATTATAAGTTCATGATAATTTTGTATTCAATATGGGACTACATGAACAAACAAAAAGTTAATTAATACTAGAAATGACTGAGGATATTAAACATAATTATTCAGAGACAACTAGTTCATGTATATCAATTTGAATAGACATAGGTTATTTCAATTTACTTCACTGAAGAGGACAATATGTAACAATACATAATTAATTAACAAATGCTTTATCATTCATTGGCAGATTCGATCCCTTGAGAAGCGCATTTCATACATTCAGCATGGATCGGTTTGTTGATCAGCGTCTGCGGGCCCGCTTCATGAGGTAAGTGTTAAGTGAAGATCCCTTAATGAAACATCAAGTGTAGATAATGCTCGTTTTACAGCAAAATTTCCTGACAAGGCAAAAAAAAAGAGTTTTGTTCAGATTACATGGTCTGAAAAGCTAGGGTACTTACAAATGGTGACTCTAATATAGCCCCAAAAAGATATTGTCAAAATTATATATGACTAATTAAGCTAGATTTGCTTATTTTGTTAAGTAATTGATTTACCAAGCAGGGACCTATTAAGCCTATTAAATGATATACCTGTAATTTCACATCCAGAGGCTAGTTTCATGAAATGTTAGATATAACTGATGTCTCTTCTGTTTTTTTAGAACAAAAAAGGAATTTATCTGTCGGTTCTGTGGCCGTCAGTTCACCAAGTCTTACAACCTGCTGATCCACGAACGTACGCACACAGACGAACGACCCTACACCTGTGACATCTGTGGTAAAGCCTTCAGACGCCAGGACCACCTCAGGGACCACAGGTAGGGTATAAAATATGATCACATTTATATCTAAGAGAGGGCAGACATGGCACATGAATTATCATATACTCATAATAATTATGCACAGCCCCAAATAGCAGATCTTGATTTAAAAATAATTACACAGAATACAAGTAAAATCGACAATAGTCGACAAGGTTGGGTGATGCATGTATATATTCTGATAGCCAAAGATGTGGGCCAAGTACATTTAAAAGATCAGCAATGGTAATTATAGTGACTGAGTGTATTCATGTCCTAATAGAATGAAATCTATGTGATCTGTGTGCATGTGGATCATTGTTAATCAATGCTATTTTATACATTTCAGGTACATCCACTCCAAAGAGAAGCCCTTCAAGTGTGGTGAATGTGGGAAAGGATTCTGTCAGGCACGAACACTGGCCGTCCACAAAACCATCCACATGCAGGTGAGTTTCACAATTGCTAAGGTGGCACCTCCTGGTGGTAGTGATGAATTATACACATCAAAGTTAAGCTCACTTTGCCTCTTGTACAGAGTCAAAGCTGTAGGAGTCAAACCAACAACTTAACTCTGCAGGACAAGGGAGTCAATTCAAATGGTGTTTAATGTATAGCAGTGTCAAATAAGCAAGGAAGAGAGTCAGTCCCCCAATACATAATATACATGTATATGAAATATCTAAAGGTTTCTGAAGTCACCTAGCAGCTAGGGCTCACCCCATATTACAGAGGTGCTGCTTTCACAATATCCCTCTAGGGTGCGCATAGGTCACTGATAGATTGCACTAAAATGCTGGTAGTACATTTTTCACACGTATATTTTAGAATATTTGATTCACGCCAATGTCATACATCTGTTACACTATTGTGTATATGCTATTAAGAAAATGTATTAAAAATCTGTTGATAAAATATAAGCATAAATTATCATATGAAAATTTCAAATCAATTTTTTTCAATCTTTCAGGAATCCCCACACAAGTGTCCCACATGTGGCCGTACCTTCAACCAGCGCAGTAATCTCAAGACACACCTCCTCACTCACACTGACATTAAACCCTACACCTGCTCTCAGTGTGACAAGGTCTTCCGCAGAAACTGTGACCTCCGCAGACATATCCTTACACACTCAGGATCGAACACGAAAAATAGTCAGCGAACTACTAGTCCTTTGCGGGCGGAGGAGTCGTCCGATTCAGGTGCAGGCAGTGACTCTTCCTCTGCAGAGGGAAATGAATCTATGTCCTCTTCAGATTTGGAGACCAAAGAGAGAGGAGTTCAGGGTGGACACAGTGAGGCTGATGATGAAGATGACTATATTGATGTAGATGTATGAGTAGATCACTTTATGGGAGCTGTTCTTGAATGAATGAGATGGGATTGTGAATGCAAGAGGGGATCAGAGGGGGAGTGTGTCAGATGGCAGAGATATTGTATAAAGGGTGTATGTTAAATTATATTTCTTGATTGCCTTTATCATTAATGATAGGGTTTTCATCAGTGACGATGCAAATGTGATCAACAGGGATGGGACATCAATCAAAAAATGTCCATCAGTAAATTGATGCTCATATCCATGTACATGCATAAAGTATTTATTCAACGTGTAAATAATCAATATTTTGTAAATAGTTCTATTATGTAGTTTTTATATGATGGTTTCAGGGTGGTTGGCCTATATAAATGTAGTTTCTCTCTGATGTGAGGACAATTTGATAACCATATACATTTAATGTAAATAAAACTTGCAAAATAGTTTTGTGTCTTCAGATTTATTGATTGCAATATTGTTATAAAGAACAGTTTCTTGATACAAATACAGTATAAGGTGCATAGTATTATATATATGTGTGTAGGCAAGGGAAAAGGATACTCCGAGGAAAAAGCCAACTTTGAATTTGATGTCATAAGCTTTCCGATGATATATTACACTAGAAGATATTATTTCTAGTTTTTGAGAAATGGCTTCATGAATATGTGTGGGCATCACCCTTTCCAAAATCCCAATAAGCTCTATGTCTCATATTTTCCAAGATATCCCTATTTAATTAGCATTATTTATAATAATTAGAAATGTATGATACATTTTCATTCTTTAAGTCATAAAATTTGACCTAGGAATGGTAATTTTATTTTGTTTTCACCATGGCAAACCTCAGAAATCATTCTATCAATTTTTGTCTTAATTTCCTCTATTTGGAATAAAAATCATGTTTCCATGGCAACACATAACAACAAGCACACCCATTTAGGCTTTAAAACGTTCCTTTTACCTTCCAAATATAGAAGCTTTTTACCAAAAATGGAATGTTTTATGTAATCCTATTGAATTCTCCAGAAAAAAGTACCCAAGAGCAATTTTTAGCATAATTCTTTCATTTTAGGCCATAGTGGCGCCCCCTGGTGGCTAAAATCGGAACTAATCCCGCAGGGACCATCCTTTCTGCTTGGCTGCTCACATATAAAATACAATTCAATCTGAATCTAAGGGTTTGATGATTATTTACATGATTCAAATATATCAGTTTAATGGGTAATGTTCTATATAATACGTTAATCAAATTATTCAATCATAGTTATCCCTTATGGTAAAGGGTAAATTTGTATACGATATTATACAAAATACATATATGTACAGAACCCAATTTTCATAAACATCTTTCTCAGATAATATAATCCTATAAAAATCAATTAATTTATCCTTGACGTAAAACATGGCAATGGTAAAGAGTACATACATATGAAAATATGTCATTTAAATTCATGCAGTTTATATATATACAAATATCAGATCACAGCTTCCAGCTTTTTGACAACCTCAGATCTCCCAGCTCCTAACTCTAGTACATATAGTCAAAACGATATAACAAATTCTATAGTGAATTCTATCATAGAATCTACAAAAAGTTTACATCAGATCTCCCAGCTCCTACGACTAACGTCTTGGTTACACTAAATAATATTGCACAATTTCGAGGAAAGAAAGTCTCGAGAAAGTGTATACAGAGAAAAGGAGCAGTGTCAAAAGGGAGTCCAGGTTGCCTCCAGAATGACTCCCCTCTGTAGGAGAGCCTAGGTCCATATTTGACTCCTATAGGTGAGCCGGGGAGCTTTGTCACTCCCTTAGGTGACTCCCTTATGTCAATTAGAGAGTCACCTGGGCTCCCCTAAAGAGGGGAGTCATTCAGGAGGCAGCCTGGACTCCCTTTTGACGCTGTTTCTGTTCTCTGTGTTCATGTACACCTGTTATAATTCTTCTCTTTCTGATACTATAATAATTAGAGCATAGCCATATTTTAGAAATTGTCTGCAAATTGGTTTGAAATCATGACTGGTATGATAACCGATGAGAAACTTACCTTTGGTGGAAAACTAGCTAATATAAAAAGATGATAAAATTATGCTATTATTATATACATCAGATTGACAACTTCAGATCTCCCAGCTCCTAACTCTATATGCGCAAAAGATACGCATTCACATTTTAGTGAACAAATACAATTTACATCTCTAGAGTACAAAGTCTACGAACAACTACCCCACTCCCTTCAACTTCATGAGAATGCCGATACATTAATATTTCTATATAATCGTGCATGATTCATCATTATAATGATATCTAAACAACAAATATACAAAATTGCACACGATTGTAGTCTTCACACAATTAGAATTAAACAAAACATATTTCATTGACTAAGAACATTATATACATATGAACATAACTTGGGTACACTCGATCCTAGCAGATTCTACAAATCTCACAACACTATGTTGCAATGTCGTCAGAGTCAAATTTACAAAAGGTTTGATTATACAAATATACCTTAGAACCTCATAATTTAAATTGCCCACTTGCATGTTAATTAGTAGTTGTATATGCATTTGTCTATATTATCCCTAAATCATGCCTAAATGACTTCTAGCTCCGTCTTCGCCAACTTCCCACTTTCAGTACTAGTATCCTCATTCTCGCACGTCGATGAGATCTCCTCAGACGTCACTTCCGGTTGTGATGATGACGTCTCCATGACGTCACTAACCGCGGCAACGTCACGGCATGACGTACCACCATCAGTGACAGCAGCAGTAGTGACTCCTAGTGGCGGCAGATCATCGAGCGCGTCTGGGGGCAGACCGAATGTGTGAGTGACGATGTGTCTGCGCATGTCCAGTGGCCGCCGGAAGTACTTGTGGCAGAGGTCACAGAAGTGGGGGACGACGTCGGCGTGGGTCACCAGGTGCAGTTTGAGCGAGTCCCTGTCGGCGAACTCCGCCCTGCACATAGGGCACCTGCCCACTGTTTCCTGGAAGTAGGAGGGGAGAATATAGGAGGCTTGGTGATTTAATGGTGGAGATTAGATATTCATGGTACCGTCTTTAGTCATTGGTTAATACATAGTATTATACCGGTACATTGTATTGAGATTTTCAAACGGTTATTTAGAGAAAATTCGCAGCTTTTAATCGGGACAAGGACAGAGTGGCCGATGAGAAAGGGAGGGATGGAGGTAAGGGGCCAGTGGATTGGGGGGCGGGGGTGGCGATGCACAGAGGGTAAGGTGCGAGGATGGGGGAAAGGGATCATGATATATACAGTATGTCCTGCCTAGAATTGCTTCTCCTGGGCCTAATCGTTCAGTTCTAGGAGCTCCGGCCGCACCCATTCCCGGCACCCTACAGGGCTGGCCTATATAGTGCTCGTTTTATTGGTAATATAATGTGCACTGAGGAGAGTTAATGCTCTAATTGCTCTAATCTTATCATCATGTGAGGTATTTCCTAGAAAAGCTTCCTCTAAAGCCTTACTCTTCCCACAATGTTAGATCTATGTCAGATTGAATACGAATTGAATTGGGTAAATTCACTATGAAACGTGTAGGTTGATTCTGTGTGTCATTTTTAATAATAACGGTTCAAATGTGTTCTTTTTTTTTGTGAAATTATACTGCAGGAAATATGGTTCTACAAGAGGTCTAAAGATTGAAAGTACCGAAAGAAGTGGAAGTGCCCACCAGATTATCATCTGTGGCATTGAGTCATTACAATGACAATGTGTCACCAATGGTTAAGGCCCATAAAAGATTGACTCTAACTATAAATACACTGTACACCACCTCATTGCGGAGGTACAGGTAACCATGAACCTGGAGGGGGTCACAGGAGGGAGTGGGGAGGATGTGTGTGGTGTGTGTGTGTGGGGGGGGGGGGGGTCAGGAAGTGGGTCTGTTTTGGTCTGAGGAGTTTTTGAGTGGGCTGTACTCGGGTGAACCTTGGTCACATGATACCAGAGGGCGACACCGGAGGGCGCCAGAGTGCAGCTCAAATAAAGTGCTCTTGTGCCGAGTGCATCTTGGCTTTTGTCATGTTTTTTTACTCCTCTCATTGCTTGGTGATTAATCACAGGGAATTATGAGCAATCATTACAGGATGCAGGTATAATGTTCTTGATTTTTTCTATTTCTTCTTAAATTCTTATGGAAACTTTTTTGGCATGTTTCTTTTAGACGACCAAGTGTATTATGTTTGTTGCCCTAGCTGACATAATTATTATGTGACCGAGGTTGTAAATGATCAGGGCAATCTGCATGGAGGTTGAAATCGTTAAGATAATACCATAATTAATACAGTTAAGTATTCAAATAATCCTTACCTGTGAGTGTTGTGTTTTGTGGACGGCCAGTGTTCTTGCCTGGCAGAATCCCTTCCCACATTCTGTACACTTGAATGGCTTCTCTTTGAGATGGATATACCTCAGAGAAACATTCATAATTGTGACTTTTAGCACATACATGTATCAATGCCTCTATGTAATTAACATTAATGTGAAAGGAAGTATATGATCAAATGCTGTACATGTACATCCAATGAAATTGTGTGTTCCATGCTTTTATATGAATCAATATAAAAATATAAGTAATGTAAACATGTATAAAACATGTTATAGTCTTGATTTCAGGATGCCAATCTATCTGTACCTAGAGCACGTAATGGTAGAGACTTGTATGCAAATTAAATTAAATTAATTGTGTTATTCGACCATATAGGCAGTCATTGGGTTAGTTCATTGCAGAAGGGTCGGCATGATCCATTAATCTAGTGGCGGTGAGTTACTTGCCAGCACTCTGTTGTGCTTCTCTAAGGCAACATACTGTCCTTAAAGGGTTAATACATGTAGATACTGGATGTGCAATTTGTGCCTACCTGTGGTCCCTGAGGTGGTCCTGACGTCTGAAGGCTTTACCACAGATGTCACAGGTGTAGGGTCGTTCGTCTGTGTGCGTACGCTCGTGGATCAGCAAGTTGTAAGACTTGGTGAAGTGACGGCCGCAGAACCTGCAGATAAACTCTTTCTTTGGCCTGCAAAATTTCCAAGATTTTAAAATATGTCAGAATAATTACAGGGGCATCAAATATGACACATGTTTTCACCCCTTTTCCACAACAGATGTTCTATTGTATGACATAGCCTGATACCTTGTGTGCCTGTTGATTTAATATAGTTTCATATGAATATTACCATTAGAGTGGTTCCTGGGAGAAAATTCCCACTTGATGATGACTACGTATTTTCCTCTCATATGCCTAACCGGGATAGGCACTCATCAGTGTATGCTACAGAGAGTAATGTTTAGTTCCCTTCCTATACACTAGGAGGTGTGGCGGTGCTGCTACCGGACTGGTTGTACCCTGGTTGTATCGTACATGTATACATGGTCAACTTGCTTTGTCATTTCCTCTGATTTGGTAAATTATCTGCTTTCTTGTAATGCATTGCAGGTTGGTGTATTGGAAAGATACAACAAATGTGGGCAGACCTATATACTCATACCCGAAATTGTGTCTGATGAATATTCACACAGGCCAACCAATGCAGTAGACGTGTTATATGAATATAAATTTAATATTAATACCTATGACATTCAAAACTATTCGTGCACGATGGGGAGTGAATGGACAGCTTATAATTTTCTGCACCGCGTGAAGGCTTGGGTACTCTCACGTATCATGACAAGATTAAAAAAAAAGAAAAAAAGAGGAGGGTTTCCATGCACTAACCTAGTGCCTCTGCCGCGCCCCCTCCTGGGGGTTTGCTGAACGAACGCTGGGGGGAGTCTGGGAGGTTGGAAGGCGCTGTGAAGGGGGTGGTATCTGGAAACATGACGGTACAATGGTTGTAATCCTGCGTTTTAAATCATCTACACCGTTTATTCATTTATCTATTTAATTGGTTATTTATGTATTCACTTTAAATCACACCTATTATCTTATACAATGAACCAGAGCACGGACCTTAATACATATTCAGGGGTCATTTATAAATGATGTCACGCAAGTTTTGGCGATTTTCAAGACCCCCAGCCCTTTGACACATTTCTCCCCATACGTTGATGATCATGGATCACCCCTTAGATTCATGATTTTTGAAAAAAAAAATGAAAAAAAGAGGCCAATTTAATTTCAGTATGTTTTTTTTTCTTTGTATAGGATGTCTTACCGGAAGCCACGTCCTGGTGTGGAGATGTGTGACGTAATGACGGCCCCGTCTACGTCAGCCTCTTTCTGAACCTGGTCACATGACACGGCCTCCGCCAGGTGAGCAAAGTCAAAGCGAGGCTTGGTGTCAGCCTTCTCGTCTGTAAGGAATTAGAATATACGTGTAAGTGTTTCTGCGAAATTGCAAGAATTGCAAAATGATAAACCAAATATGATAATAAGAGCGCTTAACATTGCAAGAAACTGTTGTTGTCTTTTTTTTTGGGGGGGGGGGGACCATTTATAAGAATTTTTCCATGAGATAAAATGCATTAATTATTCATTACCTCGATATGAAATTCTTAAGTCCTCTGCCTCTGTCTGCTCCGTTGCCATGGGAACGCCTCTTGTATGCAAATTATCACATTCCTCTATTGTCTGCAGGCCTTCCTCATTAACATAACCCCGCCCACCACGAGCACTGATTGACAGGTTCCACGCCTCTGCCACTGCCCGCCGCTGCAACGCGGCATAGGTTGTCATGGCAACCCAGTGTTGGTGAGCGATAATGGGGTTAGTAAGGTCATAAGAGGGCGGGGCAAGCGTTACTGTGGGAGTGGCCTCAGGATACTGTAGGTGGTGTTGTGGGCGTGGCCAGCTTTGATTGACATGTAGGTGGGTGTGGTCTTGGATGATTGACGTCTGAAGGTGGGGAGGCAGGGGGATATGTGCCGGGAATGGACCGGAAGTGAAGTCGTCAGGCCATCTCTCGGCATCATCCGTGCAGGATTTGGTGCCTGTTGAATAGAACAACGACATTGTATATGTAAGTAAGTTCTATTTATTTCAATTTCAATTTTTAATAATTTATAAGCCCGGGGTATTAAGCTGATTCCGGTTGAGATATGTTTTTTTTCAACTGCACGAGCTTTGTGAACCAACCAACATAATCATATTTACGCATGCATGTACATCAGTTGACCTTAGTGAATTACTGTATCTCATCCTAATATAATATCATGTGCTCAATTTACCCCTTTTGTATAAAAACAATAGATAATAAATCCCCCTCTTGAGAACCAAGAGTAGTAAAAAAACACAGCTAGTACAATACACGTAGCACATGAAGACTTCTTCGTACACTTTAGGAGGGATTTCTTTTCTTTTAATCAATTGCAACATCAATAAAGGCTATACAGTGTCTCGGAGTAAAGCCCCCAATGTCACAGATGCTCTCAGAGCGAAGCGACAGAAAACAAGGTCCGTCCATCCCAGCTTTGACTTTATTTGGGTAGTGAAGGATGGGGAATCCCCGCTTGGAACTCAAAGGTCATTTATGACATACGATTTCATTTCTTGTATCTTTAGAATGCGACCAATGTGAACTATGCAAAATGGCGGCGGCTCTGACTTCCGTCCAGACGCTGGGCTCCCATACATAAGTAGGCGCCCATAAGTACTTCTCTTCAAGGGCCGCATAGAGCTTCAATGTGTTATATCCTCTGTTGTCATGATGCATGAATGTAGCTCTGCATGGCTAGTAAATCACCAGGACTTCTTCAATGCATCATGCCGACCTACGGGGTTGATGTATACTCTCCCGTATAGGGTCGTCATGATGCCTGAATGCAGGCCTAGTGGGTAGACTCGCCAGGGCTGCATTCATGCATCATGACGACAAAGGGCATACATCAGGGGCGGATCCAGGATTTTGGAAAAGGGGGGGCGTGAAATAGGCAATGTACTGGGGGTATTGGAAATTGCCAAATTAAAATATACAGAAAAATAGGGGGGGCGCACGCCGGGTCCGCCCCCCCCTAAATCCGCCCCTGTACATAAGTACATTAGAGCACTGTGCGGCCCTCGGAGGTGTATATGCCCCCAGTTTGCGGCAGACATGGCCCCGTGCACGTCGGCAGCCATTGTTTGCCGACAAACAGCGGTGGCGTGTGGCTACAAAGTGGTGGCCGCTGGTACCCGGCTCCCCTGTTTCTTCTGTTTGTGTATGTAAAACCAGCGCGCCGGCAACAAGCCCTCAATACGTCAAATGTCGGCTGCTCCAAGTAGCCGCTCCCGCCGTCCGCCAACTCACAGACGCCACGTCGAGTGCGCATCCACCCCGCGCATCTTACATAACACGTGACCATTCATTATGCAAATCACCCCCAGAGCTGAATAATTCGGCGGTAATGGAACAAATGGCGCAAATGGCGGCGCCGCCATCTTTGTTTGGTTTTCAGCGTCAGGTGCACTTGGTGAACCGAGTCGGTGGCGCCCTCTTGCGTCAGGGTGGAGAGTTAGAGGGCTACCTCGGGGTGGGTTGTGGGTAAGGCAGGAGGAGGGTCAACATCTTTAATTATGTAGACGTTTGTAAGGTGGACCATGCACTCACCATACCGCACACACATTATGTGAGCCGCTGTAATAAGCCTAATCCAGGGTCATGTTTCAGAGCCTGTGTGAGATTTTAACCCTTTTCTTTAATGTGTTATATTAGGTAAGCTGTGGTGTTACGATGCATAACTGCTGCATTCATGCATCACGCGGACTTTAAATATTGGGAGTGTATCAACCCTGTATGGTCGGCATGATGCATTGATGTAGCCTTCCAGGGCTGCATTCGGGCATCAAGGCAATCAAGGGGGAACACATTAACGTACTATGCGGCCCTTAAAGGGTTAAACAGGTGAGTGTAGAGCTGCAATCTACTATGCACAGCCCCTGATGACCATCGTCTATGTTGACCTGCTTCTTCTCTCTGTTTGTGACTGACTCTTGTTTTAGATTTTCAGAACATCTGCCAATTTTTAACTTTATTACACTAAATACTAGTAGTATTAAAGCCAATGGGAGCCAGACCGACCCATTTTAGCTCCTAACGTTGATTCATATTTTTGGAATCTGAGAGACGTTTCTGGTGAATGTGAGAATAAAACAAAAACATATTGAATCGTCGATTATACTTCAAAATGTCAACATTGTTTTTAATAAATGTCGAGGAATCGGGATTTGATTCACCTGAACAGTGTCCATTGTCACCAGGGGGACACTATGGCGGCTTGCACCGGAAGCTCAGTTACACCTCTATATCCGGTTTCATTGTGTACACAAGGATCATAGCCCGCAGATAAAGACGCGCGGTGTGTTCTGGGAGATCTCTAGGCGCCCATTGCCCTCCCTACTGCCCCACCCTGCTCTCTAATAAAACGCCCACCCAGCCGCCGCACAAATCCCGGCATCCCAATGCCCGCGCCGATTAACCCTTTGAGGACAGCATAGGGTGTTGATGTACTATATGCATGCCCTTTATACAGCCATGACGCATGAATGGAATTCTGGCGAGTAACTCGCGATTAAACTCGCCAGGGCTGCATCCATAATTCATTCCGACCCTCCGGGATTAGGACACTAGGGCTCCCAGAAGGTCGGCATGAACCTGGGGCATGATGCATGAAAACAGTATACTGCATGGCAATATATTAGGGAGCGTTCATTATCTATGGCAGGGGGGGGGTGAGCGTTTGGCAAATCGAATACGTCAAAAATAATTGGCCCCCCCCTCGGAATAGGTTGAAAAAAAAGGCCCCCCCCCTCGGAATAGGTTGAAAAAAAAGCGCCCCCCCCCCCCCTCACCCTGGATCGTTTTCAACTTAATTACAAAAACGATGCTGGTGTCTACTAATTGTATGCATTTAATCCTGGGCACTTTTTTACCTTCAATTTACTACCTTGCAACGAATACATCCATTCGTAAGGTGTTTTAGTGTAAACGTCTCATGATACTCGCTGGTGAGTGATAATAGTCAAACCTCAGACACTCGACTTACATACCGTTGAGTTTAAGGGCCCTAGTGCTTATAAATTGGAAGCTCCCATACCCTCAGTGCTTACATGAGGCCGGCACTTTTTTGAAGACTGACAAAACTGTGGGCTATTCTGAGTGTCAAAAGTGATGCAGTGAAAAATTTGCTGGGAGTTTGAGGAAAATTTTAGAAAATTTTGAAAATATTGACATAATTTGGTAAAAAAATAACACAGGCTGTTACCAAAATTCGCGACATTTCAACGTAGTAAATTCGCGACATTTTTAGGAATACCCCAAAAAAAAAGGCCCCCCCCCTAAGAATAGGGTAAAAAAAAAGGCCCCCCCCCCTTTGAATACCCCTAAAAAAAATTGCCCCCCCCCCTCAAATGCTCACCCCCCCCTGCCATAAATAATGAACGCTCCCTTACCAGAGACATGTATGCATTGATCACAAGGAAGAACATTAAAGCCCTCTGCGGCCCTTAAAGGGTTAATAACTCCCCTAGAGCCGTTACGTCTGAAACAACGTACATTAATTATTCAACAGGACAAAATGGCCGCCGATAACGACCTTGGACCGCGGCAGACGACCTTGGAGTCGGTTTACTGGTCGGTGTCTCGCCCCACAATCGCCCCGCAGAGGTTTACCCCACAGCGCCATCTGTGAGGCGGTGGGGAAACTTCTGTGCGGGCAGGCCCCTTCCGGTGCTCTCATAGGGGTACTGGGAGGAGGTTGGGGTAGGGGGAGGTCAGGGGCTGGAGGAGGGCGGATCAGGAAGGGTGGATTAGATGTGGGGCACGGGGGGATTATAGTACATTATAGGAACAGGGTATTGAAGGGGCGGGCGATGGGGGGGGGGGGCAATGATTTGGATTCTATACGTCCTAATATTGGTAAGGGAATGGGTACAAATCTAGAATTTTGAAATCTCTTTAGTATTACATATCTGATATCTTTCGGTGATACATGTACATGGAAACGTTATAATTATGATGCACATTGACCATGTATGTTGTCTATTGATTAGGATCTGAATAGGACATACAGTCAGGAGGATGTTGGAACTTTTTCTCCCAGAAAAGCATTTTAGCTGTTCTTGTCAGTTGGGTGACCCCTTTTTCCCTGTTTATTTGTTGGGGCAGGAATGAATAGCCCTTGGGGGTCTTCCAGGGGCTAGCCCGGTGGTCTTAGACTACATCTTACACCATTGGAGGCACTGGAGGGGGATAGATCTTCCACTTTTGACCCCTACCTACCCCTAGAGACTCCCAACATGGTGGCAAGACTACTTCCGCTTTGGAACCTCCAGTGGCTCCCTCGGTGGTGATCAGCCGAACTAGGCGGCGCCGGAAGTCGACGGCGGGCGGACCGGAAGTGGAGTTAAGGCGGTGCGCGCGCCGATGGCAGTGATACAGAGCGGTAGGGATTAAAGCAGGGTGGTGACCTCTGGGGGTGATCTGTCACATGAGAGCTTACTGCCCTCCTATCTGGATGGGGGTGTGAGGGGTGGTACAGATCACAGGGGCTAGCGGATCTGTGTGTGGGTCCTGGGGATGAAGATCCAGGGATCTAAAGTCAATATCACACGCAGCACACTGTGGGGTGTCCGGCTATAATACCATAACAAGAACGTTTTAATCTAAGTGAGCAGCCATCTTGGGCCACCACCTATTCGCCCAACATATCTCCCAACTCCTACTCCTGATACATGTTCATCCAGAAAGTTTTAATGTTTTAAAAACTGTATAAATGTACTCGACTTAGTTTTCCAAATGGATTTTTTTTTAAAAATCGGTTCACTATCATTTCAATTTTACATGTGCGCAGGGACATGGGGCAGGAACGCGGCGGTAGTGGGAGGGGGGGGGGGGGGTAAGCGGGTATGTAAGGGAGGTACTTGAGTAGGGACCGGAGGGCGGGTGAGATCACACACGCCGCCCCACCCAAGTGCCTTCCCTTGGGAGAGTTGCTGGTGTGGCATAACAGTACCCCCCCCCCCCCCCCACTCGGGTGGTGGCCCCAACCCCCAGGTGGGTGATCGCTATGAAACCCCACACCTTATCAGATAAGAGATATAACTGTAATTGCTGCAATAGCTAGAGATAAACAGACAAGATACGCTGAAATCTGACCACCCACATTTCATACAATCAAACCGCTTCTAAGGGAGAGGAAACGAGCTTGGGTTGGTTTGGGGGAAGGGGTTATAATCTTATCTTTTCCTTGTCCTAGTGTAGGCCTACTTAAATTTGTACCGCCGGTATTGCGCCCCCCCCCCCCCCCATTTTTGAGATACATCACCTTGAGTGAATGTCCCTCAATGCACGCCAAGAGCTAATATCAGTGCTCACATTCAAGATGGAATTATGGCGTGGAAATACAGGATTAAAATGATATAATTATAGTCTATAGATATCTTTGTCACAGAGTATAGAATCTTGTAACAATTATGGGAAACTTCTGCTCATGCACCTAGTGGCCTACTGTGCATGAGTAGTCATGCTTATAGGTAGATCCAAATTTGCAATTTGCAATCTACTTTTCAAACATATTTAAGGCGACCAGCCGTACTGTATACGTTCTAAACGTTCTTGGGGTGGATCCAAGATTTTCAGAAATGCCGCGTAGCTACAGGTTGATGGTTGAAGTTCAGGTAGGACAGAGACCGCCTGGCGCGGTGAAGTCTGCCGGGAGACGCAGGCAGGAAGTGCCGGGGGAATTGGCTCTGTCGGTGGCAATGTCCGCCCTCCTCCTTCCCCCGCCGCCGGGGTTTGGCCCGGCCCATCTTCGGTTAAATTCATGCATGCATTTGTGTACATTTGTCCTTCAATGTCCAATGACGTGCACAGAAAAAATCCAGAGTCGGCAAAGCTGGCACTGCCTTGTCAATTTGACAAGGAAAGGGGCTGGCAAGCAAAACTCTTCAGAAAGAAGACCCAACTAGCTCCACCTGGTACATGCCAGCCCTAAACTTGTCTAGAAGTTACTCACCATTTCCCCTGCAGGTGGCCATTGTCTAGCATTAATGTGTACTCTTGGGAAGAAATTGATTAATCCCTATCTTAATATAATACTGAGTATTAACATATCTATATGTAAATATGGAGGATTCTGTGAAGTATCTAGTAAAAACATAAGATAATCTAAAGAATGTATGGTTTTGGCAGCATTAAGGAAATAGATGATAGGTGTAGAGTGAACACACCTCTTTTCTGTCATTCACCAGGGCAGAAGTAGGGACATGTCCCTTCTACTGGTATGATCCACACATATGCCTATAGTCCATTGCTGATGAGTAGCCTATCCTCAGTAGAGACTTGGTGATACATTATGTGAACCCTTGGTGGCACTAATGTATTAGATATCACTTCTATATGTGGTTATGTATCTAAACAAATTGATTAAAATAATCTTGTGATCTGGAACCAGACCAAACTCATACATTTGAAACCATAGACCTACCACCCTTATGCAATGATTAGCCCCAGCTGTGGCTAATCTAGGTCTGCATCAACTATCTTAGTTTGACGACTTTGACAAGTCTAGGGTCGTCTTGTGGAATGGTAACCTGGCAGGTTGTCAATTTGACAAGTTGAAGCTAGTTGATTCTATGCTGTTCACTTAGAAGACCCTAGGGTCGTCCTGTAAGACGACCTTATGGACTCCAGAGCTGTCCAGAGTTTTTCAGTGTGTGTCACAAAGTTAGGCACAACTTGAATTCTACTCTGATTCATTACTCGATTTTAGTAAGGATAATTTAATGGGATGCTTAAAGCTGCTATGGCATGAACTCACTTCTGCTACTAACGGCGCCGCCGTTAGCAGCCATTATATAATCAGGAAATGAAACTCCTCCAGGTCAAATCCACCCATTCCCTCCTCTCCAGGTCTCATCCCTGCCCCCCCACCTGCCATATATTGGCTGTTTTAGTGCCCAAATGTGTTAAAACATAACATTACATAACATAAACACATAGTAATCTATCCATCTCTTTGTAGATGTAACCATTCTTTCTATTATCACACCCTATGACACCACATCACAGCAGGAGGTCTGAGCTGCTCACATGGGGTCAGGGGTCAGAAATCACCTGCTGTGACCCCTACTGAGCATAACTAATTGTAGATAACTTTCATCTTGTGCTTGGACATTGAGCTAAGATTGTGTAACCCATAGTAATCTTAGTGTCCTTTCCACCCACTAGAGGGGGTGTCAATGTGAGCGAGTATGTCCAGTTCACGCCAGTGTAGCTTTAAGCCCCGACATCTGAAATCTTTTATATACATGTATATTGGCGGACACCCCCCTACTCCAGTTGCCATCTTATTAATTCATATTTACGCTTGTGTCATCGTTCTAAGGTTAAGATACCGTAGTTAGTTTCTATACAAATCGAATAGTGTTATGTTTCGCCCTCGTATGACATATCTATCTTTTTTTTCCCGTTTCTCTCTGAATAAAGAGAGGAGACACACCAGCCGATTTATGAAGACGAAAGTGTAACAGCGCTCATACTCATAGATAGCAAGAATAACCTTGTTATAGATAAGTTGAGCGTGTTTGCGCCGTGTCCTGGTGCAGAGGCCCTTCTCCAGGGCAACTCACTACTAATACTCTCGTCTCAGGATACATCCTATAATATCACCATTTAATCCACGGTGGGAGAGTAGGACAACGGCTTTGTCAAAGCATTTCACACCTTGGTTATATACTACCCGTAAATTCCCGCGTATTCTGAAAGTCTAGGTGCGGGTAGTACGAGGGTTTTTATACGTATAGTACAGTACTGAAACGGTGATTTTCAGGCCCCAGGTGCGGGTTATAGGATTCTCCGAAAGTCGGGGTGCGGCTAATACTCGAGGTGCGGGTTATACGCGATAATTTAAGGTAGTTTATCCAAACAATGGTAGAGTGTCCGTCGTGCTTTTTCTTTTGTCGAGACTCGATTACTTGTGGTTTATCCTTTACATACCCTGACACTGTGACTCTTTAAAATTAGTATTAATAGGCAGCTCATGAATCATTGAACAGATCACAGTCCCACTACATTACTATTATATTTTTAAACCCGTGTATAAATGTTAGATATAAATATAAGTAAATACACATAATTGATGATTATTTCGAGAAGATCCATAAATCCTTACCCATGGTGGTCTTGGATGTGTCCCGGACGAGGAAGCAGCGAGGCATGATGGGCGTTCACGTGACTTCCGGTTTGCAAAACTTGGGTAATGGCGGCTGCCTCGGCAGAGTGACAGACCGGAAGTGTCAAGATGTTCACCGAAACGCGTCAAGTATACGTCATTGACATCCTTTGTTTCAGAGCAGGACGTACCAAAGGGTATCTCTCCCAGCTACCCTAGTGTCACCAGTTGGTTCGTCCTCCTGTGCTTTACGACATGTCGTAAATGAGTAAGATAGAGTAGGCGATAATGGGGGAGACTCTGGAGCAGGTAGTACCTGGTACTGCTGCTAGGTGGCACTGTCCACCTCCTGGAGGAGACCTGGCATGGAGTGAGGGTCCTCCAGGGGGCACTTTCCCTGTTATATACCACCACCTGGAGGCGGTGCTTCACCAGGTGCCCGCTAGGGGGCTGGGAGGTACAGGTAGGGGACCCTGGGGGGCAGGTGGGGGTCCTTCTACAGGTGTATGGCCTATCACTGGTCAGTGGTCATCTCTACTGACTGGGAAGCCCTGCCCGCCGATGGGTGTTACTGCAGGCCTACAGGGTGGGGGTGGGTGGGGGGTGGGTGGGAGATTACAGGGGTGGGTGGGGGTGAAGGGCGGGGGGGGGGGGGGGGGTCACCATAGATACCGTGTTGTCACCTGAAGGAATTAACCTGTACTGGATTATTAGCCTGTCTGATCTGGTATGTCTACACATGCAGCCACGACATGAATACCCCCCCCCCCCCCACCCCTACACCCGCAACCCTGGAAATCCCCAACTCCAAATAGATACAATATTACCCCCCCCCCCCCT